>PVKS010013130.1:0-51767 GCA_004027875.1 Aplodontia rufa | reverse complement strand
TTTGCCACTCTAACAGGAGTGAGGTGGTATCTCACTGAAGTTTTGATTTGCATTTCCCATATAACTAATGATGTAGAGCATTCTCCCATATATTTGTGGGTTTTCTGGACTTCCACTGGAGAGAAGTTCCTTTTGAGTTCTTTAGCCCATTTATCGATTGGATTATTTGCGAGTTTGGAGTTCAGTTTCTTTAGTTCCCTGTATATTCTGGATATTAGCCCTCTGTCCGAGGTGTAGCAGGCAAAAATTTTCTCCCATTCTGTAGGTTCTCTCTTGATGCTCTTGACTAGATCTTTAGTTGTGCAGAAACTTTTTAGTTTAATTGCATCCCATTCATTTATTCTTGACTTTACTGCTTGAGCCATGGGAGTTTTTGTTAAGGAAGAAGCTGCTGAATCCTATGTCCTGTAGTTTTGACCCTACCTCTTTTTCAAGTAAGTTTAAAGTTGTTGGCTTAATATCCAGGTCTTTGATCCATTTTGATTTAATTTTTGTGCAGGGCGAAAGACAAGGATCCAGCTTCAGTTGTCTACACATGGCTGTCCAGTTTGTCCAACACCATTTGTTGAACAGGCTATCTTTCTTCCACACTATACTTTTGCCCCCTTTATCAAATATCAAATAGTTAAGGATATGAGGGTTTGTCTTAGGATCTTCTATTCAGTTCCACTGGTCTTCAGTTCTGTTTTGATACCAATACCATGCTGTTTTTGCTACTACAGCTCTGTAATATAATTTCAGGTCAGGGATTGAGATACCTCCTATTTCTTCCTTTCTATAGAGTAGTGTTTTGGCTAGTCTGGGTCTCCTGTTGTTCCATATGAACTTGAGAATTGTTTTATCTATATCTCTGAAAAATGCCATAGGTATCTTGATGGGGATTGCATTAAATCTGCAAAGGGCTTTGGGTTGAATGGCCATCTTTATTATATTGATTATGCCTAACCATGAGCATGGAATGTTTTTCCATCTGCTCAGGTCTTCTGTAATTTGTTTTTTTAGTGTTTGATAATTTTCCTTGAATAGGTCTTTAATATCCTTTGTAAGGTTAATGCCCAGGTATTTCATTCTTTTGGAAGTGATGGTGAATGGGAGAGATTTTCTGATTTCTTCTTCTGCAGATTTGTTGTTGGTGTAAAGAAATGTTAGTGATTTGCTGGAGTTGATCTTGAAGCCAGCTACTCTGCTAAAATCACCTATGAGCTCTAGGTGTTTTCTGGCCGATATTATTGGGTCTTCTAGGTATAGACCCCATTCTTAACAGGGAGGAGTGCTAATGAATGTGGTGCTATGTTTTAAAACTGCTAAAGTTTAAACAGTTTTCCGTTAATTTTCTTCCTTTTAAAAATGCATTTGAATTTTAAAGGCTTGGGTGTTGGCGGAATGCAATAGATTAGAGCACTCAGTAATTCTTTAGGGGAATAGAATAGGATGTTTAACAATACTTTCCAGCAATAGAAACTTTTATAGTAGTTAAAAACGTTTAATAAACAGAATCTGGTCTTTTCACTGCTTTGGCATTTTAGATTGTTAAAAGGTAACATAACTAGGAAAATATTATGCTTGGTCAAAATAGAAAGAGATTAGTATGGATCATCTTGAACAGTTTATTTGTTTACGTAACCTCTGTGGCTCCTAAAAGGACATTTGAATTTTTTTCTGGACTTTGTAACATACATAATGCCTTTATATATAATGTATCACTTCATGTTTGCAATAGCATTGCAAACATAGGAATTTAAAACCTACTTAATGAGGAAACTCCAGTTCAGAAGATGTATCTCTTGCAGCTGTAATTGAGTTCATTTAATGGCAAGTTTAGTATTTCTTTCAGTTAGCACGCTTTGCTGAGAAGTTGAAAATAAAAGTCAAAGTGGCTTAAAAATAAGTAAGAATGTTGCTGTCAGATGTATCAAACTGTCAAGAAGTGGAAAAGCTTCATATTTGGTTAGTTCAGAATTCCGGTGGCTTCCTCATTGACTCATTTCCATCTGTCATCTTTGATATTCTCTGCATATTGATTTTGTCATTAATGCAACCAAAATCACAATACAGCTCTCCCGTTAAACATGACAAATCACTCAGAGTGTTGCTGTGATGGCTATTTCTTTTTAATACCAATAAAACCTTTCTCAAGAAAGGCACTTCTTCGATTAATCTGGCTAGGAAGATGGGAAGACATGGGAAATAATAATACAATGTGATAATTTCTATAGCAGAGACACAGGCAAAGGAGCATAGGAAACAGAGGTCGGAGTCCCAGTTTCTGTAGAAGACAGATGGACTCCATGAAGACTTCTCCGTGGAATTCACAAAGGATCAGTTAAGAGTTCAGCAGATAAGCCCCAGGGCTCGGTCTAGTGTTTCTGCAAGCAGAAGGTAGTGTTTGCAAAGTAAGGGAGGAAATTGCAAAAAGCACAGGTGTAAGTAGCACTTTTGGGCTCCTGCATGGACATGGTTGAGAGTTACAAGGGTGTGAAGTAGCAGGAGTGTGTGTTAAAGAGCAGCCAAGTGGGTAGGATGAAGTGGCTTTGCCTTGGATGAAAGGAGGTTAGCATGGTTTCTTATTTTGCAGGGAGAAAAAATGGGACGTTGAAAATAAACAGAGGTGCCTTGAGTGTTTATTCCTTATAAATGGCGTTAGAGGATGTGAAAGGCTTCCCTTCAATCACTTCTGGGCTCATTTAACTGGAAAACACTTGTTGGTTCCTATCGTGGTGGTTTATGACTCAGAAAATGAACTAAACATTGAACGCCCCAGCACTCCATGAGCTTCTGAGTGTAAAATATTAACAGAAATAGATAGTTTGTAGAAAGTAAAATAGTATATACGTAAGCATCTATAGTGGGATTTCTTTCTTTCTGTGTGTGTGTGTGTGTGTGTGTGTGTGTGTGTGTGTGTGTGTGTTTTATCTGCCATCCCCAGAAGGAGTCCTGTGCCACTCACTTGTGACAGCACTCTGCTCAGGTTATAGGCATCCTGGAACCACACTAGTGTGACCTCAAGAAATTGTATTGATGATGGAATCACATGGTATTCTAAAGGTGGGGAAAGGAAATTTCTTCAAGAAGGCCATTGAGAATATACAGGTTATGATACCTTCCTCTTCCAGAATGTATACATCATTCTGTTTTAGTTCCACTATAATAGTAAAACTTATTTTAATGATTAGTAAGCATTATGCATTACAAGGAAAATGGAGAAGGGAGTGATATCATAAATTGAGTGTAAGTCTACTATGACTGTCAGTCTCAAAAGCAAAATCATGTGGGGAAACCATTCCATGTTTTGGAAACCATTGCATGTTTTCCAGCATTAGTAAAAGGAAAAGGATAATTTCTTTTAACTGTGTGCAGTCACCTTTGACTTAATTCTTATCATTTAACTTTTACTGTTTATACTTCTTTCTAATTAACAAAAGAGAATGGATTCCAATCCCCCAGTCTTTAAGTCAAAGAATAGTTTAATTGCTTAATATTTTTATTTTTAAAATGCTTAAATGTTCCAAGGCCATTCTACTCTACACCTTTAGAAGATAAAAACTGAACAAATTTCTCACTAGACAAATAACTATTGAAATATGCAAAAAAGCATGTGAATATGCAAATATAAGACAACAGACCCAAATAATACAAGATTTTTTAAAGGTGTTTTTCTGTATTGGTCTTTCTCAATGTTTTTGGATCTTGACTTGACTTGTTTATTCTTTACTCTTGGTTTTGTGTTTGATGGACTGCTGATCTTATTCCCAGAATTTCATCTCCTCTCTTGACATAGAACTTGGTTAGATATTTGTTTCTCTTTGGCTGCAGCTTCAGACTGGAGCTGTTAAAGAACATGGCAAGGATATTTCTTGACAGCTAGGCCTTGGGACCTGTGGTTGGCCTGGAATCAGGTCTAAATGATGCTATTTCCTGCTGCTTACTTAAGTTAGTGAGAGTGGTTTTTATGTTAGTATTTTGGCTGCTTGCCTCTGGCTTAGTCCAGGGAGCTCAGATTTCTATTTCTGTTCAGTTTGTGACCTGAATTCTCTAGAGAATCAAGATCTTCTTTGTTTTGATGAATGGTTCCAACATCCTTTTTGAGAGCACACTTTCCATGCCCCATCACCTCCAATGTTTGAAATGTTTCCATTGTTTAAGTGGGTGACTCTGGCTAACATCAGTAACAGCATCACTTTACATCTGTGATATCTCCACTCTGCTCCTTCTCTGTTTTTTGTGTGGGTGGCCACTTTAATGTGCTTGGTCTTTTGGTTTAATACTCTCTAGAATCTGTTTTTGCTATCAATCTACAAAAGATAGAAAGTGCATGTCCATCATTAGAGATGAACATGGCAAATACAGGTATTGATTATTAGTTACAACTTGAATTCCGCCCAGAGTGCTCGAGTCCTAATACATCTGTTCAACAAAGATTCCATAAGCTAGTACTGTGCCAACCTGGCATTGTGGTAGGTTTTAAGGATGGTAAGGGGATTACGGTGAGGTGCCAGCTTTTGAAGATTGCACAATTTGGCGTAAGGTGACATAAACTCAGGGACAATAACAGCCCAATATAGTCTGCACTATCAGAGTTAGGCATTATCTTTGCTGTTCAGGAGTATAACTTAGTGGAAAGGGAGAAATAAGTAAAAGGATATGTATCTGGAATAGTGCCTGGAACATAATGAGCCATCAATGCTTTTTTGAATTAGCAAGTGTCGTGTGATACAGATGTGTGTAGTGCTGCAACAGCAAAATATATGGGGTGGGCATGTTTACTTCTGTCCTTATGTATTCTACCATTTTTAGGGATTCCCCTTGGAGGCTTATATTTTCCTTTTCTCAGCAAAGTGGTGTGTGGGTGACTATCTCCACTCCCAACTTCAGTTCTAATCAGTGTATATCATATCCCTGTATGAGCCATGTATGAGCACATGACTTTAGCCAGGGCAATAAGAGTCAGATCCACGACTTTCATTGAAGTTGTAAAGAGATATATTTATTTTTTATCCAGTGGATATTTTGGAGGAGGAGTCAGACGTAAAGTTTCTTAAATGTATCTTCACATATGGAAAAAGAGACTAAAAACGGGCCAAAAACCATAGAGGTGGGAAGACCAAGACTGAATCCTGACACTTTAAAGTTAGTTCTCTCCTTGAACTTCACAGATTTGTGAACTTCTAATTTGCCATATTTGAAGTAAGTTTGAGTATGTTTTCTGCCAGTTGCTGCCAAAAGAAAAGTTCTGCTTGATTTTATATATATATTATATAACTAAAAGCTAAGAACATCTAACTCTGCTTAGGAGAAGATTTTACAGATATAAATCTCTAGCTGAGAATGGAGGATGAGTAGAATTTGACCAGATAAATAAGAGAGGGAAGGGTTTACCATGCAGAGCAATTAGCATTCACAAAATACAGAAGAAAAGCCAATGCTGTATTATTTCTGATCTATGCAATAGAAGAGGCTGTTACCTCTCCAATGTTTCATGCCCTTGGTGTTCTTTCTTCTAGTGATTAAATTTGATGTCTTTATAAATGAAATGGAAATATATTTAATGTATATGAAAATAGGCCAGTTAATCTCTAGAGGGTACAAGTAGAACTGATAGTGGGTGTATTATTAATAAGAATAACTTTTAAATATAAGCAACTAAAAACTTGAGAAAACATGTCAAAGATGAATATGTATTATACACTTAAACCCATTTGGACATGCTGGTTCTAGGATAGATTAGGAAGCTCAATAGTGCCCTCAGGAATTAATCTCTGTCTTTCTGCTCTGCTCTTCTCTGGATGTTAGTTATGGGCCTCAAGCTTTTTGCCTCATTACAGATGGCTACTATAGTTCCAGACATTGACTCATAGCCTATATTATGCAAAGTAAGGAGATACTGAAGGAAATAGAAGAGCATTCTGATGTTTGCCTCTCTATTTCTTTTTAATCTTGGAAGGTGACATGCACAGAGGCACTCCCACCTCCAGTGTACTTTTCCTTATAGGTAATTTGTCAGGACTAGGTAGCATATGTTGTTTTAGAGAAATGGGATTATTATTATTGTTTTAGAGAAATAGGATTGCTGTGATGGCATAGACCAATTATAGTTCATCTCTTGGAGCCAAGCATTTTACCATTGAAAAGTTAAGATTCTATTAGTTAAGAAGAATATTTGCTACAGAAGAAATCAGCAGGGTTTTGTAGAAAGGTTTTGCTGGATGAAGTGTCTAAATACATCTCCTTTATTAAGTACAAGTTGCTTCTCCTAGGGAGATGATTCTTACAGTATCTTATAGGATCTTTTTTAAAAAATTACCACTCCTGGCAATACCTGTCTGAATCTGGCAAAACAAACTTTAAAAAGTACTTCATTAATTACCAGTAAGTTAAACACATATTTTAGTATACTCACTGCCCAAATCAGAGTGGAAAACTATATCAATAATAAAATTGTAAGAGTTAATGTGTAATGACATTATCTGTTTATTGGCTTTGCCTATCAGGATGCATCTCTATACATTTGTCTTATTTCATCTATACAACCACATTTGAGCGGCAGCTTTATCAATGAAAAAGTTGAGATATAGAAACTTTAAATTACTTTTTAAAGCTACACAATAGGTCAGGGAAAGAGCCAGGTCTAGAAAGAACTTCTTACCCTTATGACCTTTACATGATTTTCCAAAGCCCACAGATGCCAAATATACTCTTTGCTCTATTTTTCCAACAACCTTCCACCAGCGGGCTCAAGGTGATATCCATAAATGTAGAGCTGTAGAAATATTTCTTCAACCAGGGTCAGTAATGATTTTAGTATCCTCATGGTGAATACAGAAATTATGTCATTATGTTTATGATCTAGGTCTAGTGATGGGACTTTTTTGCCTTTTTGAGCATCTGCTATCAGAGATACCCTGTATATTAATTTTCAGTAGAATTTTAATGAGTTGTGGCAGGTATGATAGAAATATTTATGGCATAATGACAAAAATCATTAGATTTAGGGTTGGAAGATTTATGTTTGTATTCTTACTGTTCTTTTCCTGCTTGACTTGGGAATGTTCCTTTGCTTCTTTCAATCTTTGTTTCCTCAGTCATTAATAGGGATGCTGCAGCTGCTGGTGATGGTGATGAGAAGACTACTTTTAAAAAAAAAATTAGGTTTGCTATGAGGTTGAAAAGTTTGTGAATATGATTGTCAAATGACTTTGATTTTTCATTATATTATTTCAACCTTAATATCTTATTCTTGACTTCATGAATTTGAATTCAAGTTTGGTTTTCTGTATGTTAGACTCTATGTGTTGTTTATGAGAAAAGTTCTGAGCTCCCCGTTCCTTAATTTAGTTGTTCTACCTTGGCTAACTTGTGAGATCTCTCATCGTTGGCACTATTGATGTTTTGGACTGGATAATTCTTCATTGTGAGAACTTTCCTGTGCATTACTGGATATTTTTCTATATCCCTAGCTTCTGCCCACTAGCTATCAGCAGTACTCTCCCTCTCTGCTCATCAGAATTGTGTTAATTTAAAAAGTCTACTGACACTGCCCTGTTTTCCCGGGTTGGTGTCAGCGGGGGGAGGGGGGGTAGACAAAATAGCCTACAGATGAAAACCACTGGTCTAACTTTATGATCTGTATTTTTCTCTCCCAGAATCAGAAGACTTATATTTGTTTAATTCAACTTCAATACTGTGAAATACATGGTTCATTTGAACAGTGTTGGGTTAAAAATAATGAATGAGTCTTTAAAATTATTTCAAAATTCAAGACACTGTGAAATTATGTACATTGTGTTTTAGAAGTACAATGTAATTGAGTTTTAAAGGAACTAATCATGTTTTTCCAATCAGATAAGCTCAAGCCACTCACTGCAGAAAAATTTTCTTTAAAAGAATCTGCCTTTGGTTATTACAATATACAAATGTAAATTTTTACATTGCAGGAAAGAAATCTCCTTTCTGTAGATTTCACTAACATGACAGGTGACATTAAACCATGACCACTTCTATTTGTAGTGAAGATGATGAGATTATGACAGGGAAGACATTTAAATGACATATACATTTAATCTTAAAAATTTTTAAATTAAAATTAGTGTGAGTTTAGTAAGAAAACTGCACTTGAAATCAAGGTGTTTTAAAAGGGAACATATAGGAACTATAATATTCATGAGAGAAAAAAATTAACTAATTTAGTAGTAACATTGACTCTTGAAGAGTGAAGCAGTTTTAGTACTGAAGACACCCTTCCCTTGCCACAGATGACAAATTCATCGTTTGACATGGCAAATAGGCTCACTCTTTTGATATATTTGAGGCCTTTATAATTCTGACATTTGAATCATTATTGAAAGATTGTCATTTCACCAATTGTATATAACAGGAACAAATTTGGTTTGATATCAAGTATGCCAACAGAGACAATGGAAATTAGTATAAAATGTTTTGCTTTGGCCTTGTTTATATAACCTCACCAGAAAGGATTATTTATGTTCAAAGTCCTTTATGAAAAAACACATATGTGAATATTTTGAAATTGATGGTATAGGGCTGTGTGTGAGAGTGTTTGATGTAAGTACCTTGATCTGTTGACTTAGGACTATTTCTAGATACCTTGCTCTAAAACGGTATTGTTATATCATCAGTTTATGACCACGGCTCTGGCCCTATTTACAATAAAAGAAGTCATTTGTGGTTTTGTTTCTGCAATCCATCCGTTTTCCACTCAGACTTCTCTAAATCAGGCATTTTTCTTCTGATAATTTTCTAGGTAATTGGTTGGAGATCGTATGGATGGATAAGAGTGAAAATAAGTAAACAGATCAGAATTTTAATCTTGGAGCAGAACTGGAATGGCATTTTGAGGCACTAGGCTCTTTTCATACACAAATCTTCCCTGCTTAGGGTTCTCTAAACTCCCTCCCTCTTATTTTCACAGACATATACTTCTGCTAATTGAAACACCTTGCCATACTTTATTTTCATTGGTGAGTTTCTCCATTAGGAAAGCTTCCACAATTCCTGTCCTCAGCTCCCTCAGGAACTGGAGTTCATGAAGGAATCCTTGTGGGTCTTTGGCAGGCCATTTAATTTTCCCAACCTTTGATTCTTACAGTTCCCTCTTACAATCAGAAATAAAAATGATCATGGATTACTGGTTTCTGGAGGTGGGGCTGGGGTGACAAAAAGGTAGACCTGTGAGAGCAATGGAAAGTCACTGAGGTCTTTGAAAGCAGTTCTGTGTTTTCAGTTTTAATAACAAATGGGTTTACTTTTGTGTTTCTTGGAGGTAAATGTGAAAAGATTACAATGTTTGTTGGAATAGTTCATAAGCGATTATTACCATTGTCCAGGTGTGAGAGAGAATAGAAGACAAGGATAGTGATAAGGGAATGTGAAGGAATAAAAAGAAAACATTCAAGAAATTCCTTGGAAGTAATACAAGCAGGACCTTATAAACTTTCAGTAGTGAATGAGAAAGTGTGAAATCAAAGATGGCCCATAATTTTTGAGTTCAGTAACAACAGGGATGGGTCATGGGGCCATTTACTGACATAAGTAACCAGGGGAAGAAGTAAATTTTAAAAGGAGAAATTTAAAAGTTGAGTTTTAGACATATTACATTTGACAAGCCTATAAAATATGAAAGGTATGCAGCTTTCATATGCTGGAACTCAGGGGATAGAATTATTACATTTTTGACATGGTGATATGCTCACTTCCATGTAACTTTGTATTACTCTTTTTGTGAAAGAGAGTTTTTAGGAAGGAAAGTAGGCTCTTTAACTCAACCTTCCTTTACCTTTCTGGTCGTATAAGCAGAATCAAAAATGGAAATCCTTCTCTGATTGGCATTGGTGCTCATGTTTCATTGATGATAGAAATGTTTGTCTTCATGATAAATGAGATGTCACCGTGGTTTCTTGGATCAGAAGACTCCTTCACAATTTAACCTCACTATGATAAAAAGATTAATGGGAAATGTCACAGTGATACTCCTAAGCTATGTATCCAACAATTTCATTTTAGTAAGTTGCATATTATTGGTAACAGTGAATCATAACTTTGCTTGCTTTTCAAATATATAATGACTTTGTGCATCTGTGTAGAGTGAATAAAATGGATCTATTTAGTACATTTTTAAAGAACTATTGATATTCTTTCTTTTTCTCAAGAGAAATTTGGTGCCTTTAAATCATCACAAATTATCACATAGTAAAATAAAATAAAACAACTTTACTCAAGAAATTGTCTAAGAATAAGACAACTTTGCACAACCTAGTGTCTGTAACTCTATAATGCTTAATAAACTGAAGGGTAAAAAAGAAAACTGATCTTTTCCACATTGTACCATCTTCTTAAAATCCAATCTGTATTTCAGTAGGTGGAATTTAATATTGATGCCTCAATATGAAGTCCTAATTCATTTTGAATAATTTGGAAATGAAACAGCAGAATGTCATTTGTTAATCAATAATTTTAAGCTGAAAAATTTATTTTGCATAATATATTTTATGAGAATTTCAGAATTCTGAAAAGAAGATATTCAGCATCTTCTACTGTGTAATATGTCACTTCTAAGTATTTTTAAAGTGTGTTTGGAGGTCCTTACGCTTGAGAGGATTAATACTATAAAATAATTTTAATATTTTCTTTGACACAGTGTAAAGAAAAAGGAACAATAATAAGTCTATTGTCAGAACACATAATCACATGGTTCAGGTTAGAGAAAGAAAAGG
The DNA here is from genome assembly GCA_004027875.1 of Aplodontia rufa. NCBI lineage: Eukaryota > Metazoa > Chordata > Mammalia > Rodentia > Aplodontiidae > Aplodontia > Aplodontia rufa. The sequence continues at coordinate 41,040 of PVKS010013130.1, read as the reverse complement.
AGCTAGATGGTCAAGCAATCTGAAAGTATCCTAGAATTCAATTAACTAACTATTGCATTGTTCAAGCAGCAAGTTTTCATGCATTTTAAGCAAGTGATACAATCTCACTACTGTTTTGATGCATACCATCTGAAGCCCTGGCTCCTCTTTATCAGGGAAAAAATATGATGTATTTGGATAGAAAAGTTTCACAATGGTAATGACCTTCAGCTTTCTTGGGGGTGGAAATACCAAAAGTTAAATTCTATGTGTCTATGTCCCCAAGAATGTGCTGGTTTTCTACATTTTCCTTGGCCTTGGACCCTCACCTTTTTAAAATGTCAAATAAACAAATTTGTCAATTGTGAAAATGGATTTTTGAAAATATTGGTAGAGACTGAAAAAGAATGATGGTGTAATTTGAACAGAGTCTATTTATTTCCTGACAATACTAAAGTGCACAGTAGTTAAGAACTATTTGAAGGCTATTCTTTCAACACATTAGCTTTGTGATATTGGACTAGTCATTTAAGGCTTGCTACCGCTGCTTCCTCATGTATAAAGCCATACCTGGAAGACTGATGAAATAAAATAGTGCCTGAAATAGGCTATCACCTAAGAAATATTTAATAATAATTATAGCAATTATTATTACTATCATTATTGTCATTATGCTTGTAGTCTGCCAAAACTTGTTATTGATTTTTCACTAACCCAAGCTAGATCAGTATAAAGACTTGCTATGCAGGAGAGAACTCTGACATTTGTTGCACTGAAGATGATATATTTCAGCCAGGCTAATGGAGACATTCTTCCAAAAGTTTTTTTTTTTTTAATATTTTGAAGTTCATAAGATTATGGGATTTGAGCCATGGCTTGGCGGTTACAGCGCTTGCCCAGCATGCGCAAGTACACAGGTTCAAACCCCAGCACCCACGTACACAACTAAGTGTCAGGGAAACAAAGCCATGTGAAAAACTCAGTAAAATTGATTCTCTCTGTCTCTCTCTTTCCTTCTCTCTTAAAAAAGGAATACTTTTTAAAAAGTTCATAAGATCATAGAGTGAGAAGAGTTTAGTGGTCATGCAGTCCAAATACTTATATATGAGTTACACTTTATTCCTCAACTGACTTCACTACTTAAGGGAAGAGCTATTATTATTACATGGATTTCTGACTCCCACTCAAATGTACATTTGTCTTTACATGCTGCTTTATACAATTGTGTGCTTGAGAAGTAGGTAAATATGGAAATGTGTAACCTCAAATTCAAAATGCAACTAAAGACATTCAGGAGAAAACTAACTAACACTCATTTTGTAGATTATCAGAAGTCTTGTAATTCACTCTTTTTTTTCTTTTTTTAATTTTTTTTATTAGAAGTATATAGAGATACAATTGAGGGGAAAACATTATCAAACCATCCGTAACCAATGTATACATACTTTGTTATCCAGGGGTAATGCCATAACATGGATGACCACCTTGGGTTTCACTTGTTGCAGGTTCCCCCTGAAATTCACTCTTAAGCTTCTCTTTTTCCCTATATCCAAGAACCCAAGGTGTTTATGAAACATGAAAGGAAGGGCGTTCTACTTGTTCACTGGGAAAAATAGAGAAAATATACAGTTCTGTCAGCCTGAATTGCCCTTGTCTCTCACTTTCTCACTACCAATAGAGCCATAATGACAGTAGGAAATTGGTCCTCCACTGCTCCAAAATTTTCAATGGAAGATCAGCCAAGTCTCTGTATCTTTAGGAAAACATATTAGTTTCTTGGTCCTGAGTTGGGCTCAGGTGGATGCTAGCTTATGTCTAAAGATGATGATTCTTTATTTTTCATTTTTATTAATTTATTTACTTTATTGACCAGTTGAGTAGTTGTACAATCATACATGGACATAAAGTAACAATATGGTATTCATTTGATCCTAATCCAGTCATCCCCACATTGCCCTCACCCCAGTCTCTTGATTCTTCTACATTACCCCCTTATAATATATATATATATTTGTCAATTTTCCAGAATGAAATGATTGTATAAGAATTATTTGGTTTCCCAGGGGTGGGGAGAATATGCTACATTGTTGATTGTCTCCCTATATCCCTCCCTATCTTCCCTCCCACTCCACTCACCTCCACCTCTCCCCTCTGTGTTCCTCCCTACATATCTATGGTTCCTCTAGATTATATGTTGCTATGCCTTTGGTGGGTCTAATACAAGAGCTTGAAAGACTTTCACTCAAGCATGGGTTTTGCTGTAGCCTCCACAAATGAGGGAAAACATTTGACCCTTGAATCTCTGTTGTTTGGCTAATTTCACTCAGCATGATTTTTTCCATTGCCATCCATTTACTTTCAAAGGCCATAATATCATTGTTTCTAATAACTGAGTAGAACTCCATTGTGTATATATACCAGAGTCTTTGGATCCATTTATCCAGATTGGGGCATCTAGGTTGATTCCATAATCCAGCTGTTGTAAATCTAGCCACTGTGAACATTTATTTTGCTGTGTCATTGTAATCTGCTGATTCTAGCACCTCTAGGAAAATACCCAGAAGAGGGATCACTGGGTCATACCATCCATAATTTTTGAGGAGTCTCCACACTGTGTTCCAGAGTAGCTATAACAGTCTGCACTTCCACCAACAGAGTGCTAGTGTTCTTATCTCCCCACAACCCCTCCAGCATTTGTTATTGTTTTTATTCTTCATCTTTGCCAGGCTGACTGGAGTGAGGTAAAATCTTAAAATAGTTTTGATTTGCAATTTTCTCATTACTAGTGATTTAGAACTCTTTCTCATGTATTCATTGGCTTGCTCAATTTCCTGTTGAGAAGTTTCTGTTTAGCTCTCTGCCCATTTATTGATTGAATTGTTTGTGTTTTGATATTGGGATTTTTGAGGACTTTGTAAATTCTTGATATGAGTCCCCTGTCAGAAGAATCACAGGCTATGATTATCTCTAATTGCGTAGGTTCTCTTTTGACAGTTTTGTCCACTTCCTTGGCTGAACAAAAGCTATTTAATATAATAGCATTCCACTTATTAATTCTTGATTTTAATTCTTTTGTTTTGGAAATCTTGTTGATAAAGTTGTTGTCAACTCCCATATGCTAGAGAGTTGCTCCTAAATTTTCTTCTAGCAGTTATTTGGTAGCTGGTTTAGTTCCTAGTTCCTTCCTTCATTTTAATTTAACTTTTATGCAAGGTGATAGGGATCTAATTTCAACTTAATGCAAATGGATGTCCAGTTTTCCAGCACCATGAATAGGCTGTCTCTCCTCCATATTATATTTTGACTTATATATTTGACTCCCTTTGTCAAAGATCAGATGTTTAAAGATTTGTGGGTTTGTTTCAGGGTCTTCTGTTCTGTTGGTCTTCATTCCTATTTTGATACCAGTACCATGTTGTTTTTGTTACTGTGGCTCTATAGAATAACTTTAGATCTGGTATTGCAAAGCGACCTGTTTTGTCTTTCTTGGTTAGTAATATTTCAGCTATTCTGAGTTTCTAGTTATTCCAAATGAACTTGAGAATTGCTTTTTCTATATTTGTGAATAATGACACTGGTATCTTAATGGGGATTGCATTGAATATGTATATTGCTTTTACAGAATGGCCATTTTAATAATATTAATTCTGCCAAGCCAATAATATGGAACTTCTTTCCATCTTCTCAGGTATTCTTCATTTTCTTTCAATGTTCAATAATTTTCACTGTGGAAATCTTTTCCTTCCCATGTTAGATTAATTCCCAGGTATTTTGTTGTTTTTCAGGATATTGCGAATGGGACCAGTTTCCTGATTTCTTTTTCTGCCCTATTATTAGCATATGGGAAAGCTATTGAATTATTGGTGTTGATCTTGTAGCCTACCACTTTGATAAATCTGTTTATAAGCTCAAGCAGTTTTGTCATGGAATTTTTTGGATCTTCCAGATATAGGGTCATGTAATCAGCAAAAAGAGATAATTTTACTTCCTCTCTCCTATTCTTATCCATTTGATTTCCTTCATTTCCCTGAGTGCTCTGGCTAGGGCCTTGAGAACTATATTGAAAAAAAGTGGTGAGAGTGGGTAAACTTTTCTTGTTCTCAAGTATAGTGGAAATGGTTTCAGCTTTTCTCCATTGTAGTAGCTGAGGGTTGTCATATATGACCTTTACATAGTTATGATAAGTTCCTATCTTATCCAGAGTTTTGAGAATAAATGGGTGCTGGATTTTATTGAAGGCCTTTTCTGTATCAATTGAGATGATCATATGTTTTTTGTCCATAATTCTGTTTAAGTGTTGAATGACATCTATTGATGTTGAACCAGCCTTGCATTCCTGGAATGAAATCCAATTGATTATGATGAATTAATTATCTTCTTGATGTATTTTTGAATATGGTTTGCTGGAACTTTATTAAGGATTTTTGCATTGATGTTCATCGGGGATATTGGTCTATAGTTTTCTTTTTTGATGTGTCTTTGTTGGATTTTGATATCAAAGTTATGGTTGTTTCAAAAAATGGGAAAGTTCCCTCCTTTTCAATTTCTTGGAATAGCTTAATAAGGAGAGTATTAACTCGTCCTCATAGGTGTGGCAAAACTCAGTAGGGAATCCATCAGGACTTGGAATTTTCTTCTTTGGAAGGATTTTAATTGCTGGATGGATTTTGTTGCCTGTTTAGGCTTTTAATATTATCCTTTGTTAATTTGGGGATGTTGTTGTTGAATTTGCTAATTTCATTTGTGATCCTGATTATTTCTTCCCTTCTGCTGGGTTTGGCATTAGATTATTCTTCCTTCTGCAGGGATTTGAGGTGGAGAATTAGCTTATTTATTTGTGCTCTCTCCTGTTTCTTAATGTAGGCACTCAGTGGTATGAATTTTCACTTAAAATTATTTCATGCTGTCCCAGAGTTTTCTATATGTGTATCTTCATTCTTGTTTGCTTCCAGGAATTTCTTGATTTCTGCTTTCATGTATTCTTGACTCCATTCTTCATTTAACAGTTTATTATTCAATCCATGTATACATGTATTTTCTGTTATAATATTGCTGCTGATTGTTATAATCATGGCATCATGGTCTGATAGGATATGTGGGTTAATTTCTACTTTTTTATATTTGCTAAGATTTCCTTTGTGAACTAAAATATGATCTATTTTGAAGAAGGATCTGCACTGATGGAAGGAAGGTAAACTCAGCCGATTTGGGTGGTATATTCATTAGAAGTTTGTTAAGTCCATTTTATTTATGGAGTTGTTTAGGATGGACATCTCTCTATCTTCTTTTTTTTTTCTTTAATGATCTGTCTATTGGTGATTATTGTATTGGGGGATCCTTAAGTGGTTTTATGTCATGGATCATTTTTTCCACATACTTGGGAGTTTTGGTGTTTGGAATATAAATATATACTGTGGTTATATCTACCTGATTATTATTCCCTTTTCTATATGACATATTGACCTCATATCTTCTGATTACTTTGTGGTTGAAATCTACTTTGTCAGATATAAGTAATGCAATAGAGCTTGCTTTCTTGGGCAGTAAGCCTGGTAGACTTTTTTTTTTTTAACACCCTTTCACCCTCAACCTGGGGATGTCTTTTGCTGTAAGATGGATCTTTTGTGAGCAGTATATTGTTGAATTCTGTTTTTTGATTCAATCTGCTTATCTGTGTGTTTTGAAATGTATGTTGAGATCATTTACATTCAGTGTTAGGATAGTTTTGTGCTTGTGGTTTGTAGTCACTGTATTTTATTAGTGAGTTCAGTGCTGTCTTGATTGTATTTGATGGTGTATACTTTTAATGAATTCGCTCTGTGGGATTTGAGGATTGTTTGCTTGTTCTACCATCTGGAGTTTATCTTTGAGAATTCTTTGTAATGCTAGCTTTCTAGTCATGGATGCTGCAAGTTTGATCTTATCTGGAAATGTTCTTAGTTCTGCTTTGAATTTGAAGCTGAGTTTTGCTGGGTATTGTACTCTTAGCTGTAAATTGTGGTCATTCAGAGATTGAAATATCTCCTAGGATCTTCCTGCTTCTAGGGTCTGAACTGAAAAATTAGAGGTGATCCATATTGGTTTGCCTCTGAATGTGATTTGTTGTTTTTCCTCTTTCAGCTTTTAATATTCTTTCCTTGATTTCCTTGTTGTACATCTTGAAAATGTCTTAATGACCTTTTCATTCGACCAGGCCTATTGGGTATCCTATATACATCCTGGATGTGTATAACTGACTCTGTTTTAACATGGGAAAATTTTCCTTTAACTAATCTGTTGAGAATATTATTTATGCCTTTCATTTGTGTTTTAATTTCTTCTTGTATCCCAATTACTATTATATTGTTTCTTCTGACTTCATCCAAGACATTTTGAAATTTTTGTTGATGCTCTGTGAATTTTTTTTCTTTTTGTCATTGAGTGCTTAAGTTTATTCAGCCAATTCTCACTGTCAAAAGTTCTTTCTTTAAGGACTGAGGTTCTATTTTCTACAGAAATTAATCTGTCATTAAATTCTTCCATTAAGTCTTTGATTTGGTTGATTAAGGATTTCAAGTTTAAAACTTCTGTTTTTCAGTGTATCCATTTCTTTTTTAAGGTTTTAATCTCCTGTGTTTACTTTCTTATTTCCTTCTTTAGATCTTCTGTTAGGTATTTAATTGTTTTAGTAGTCAGATTGTTGATAGTTTTTTTGTAGGTTTTCTTCTTGATCCCTAACCATACACACCATGATGTGTGCCACAGTCTACATGGCTGAACTCAGGTACCTGCAAAGGGTGATGAGAGACTAAGAAAAAAGACACAGACACATAGACATAGAGAAAAGAGGCTGGGACCATGTGGGACACTGTCCTCTGATGAAGGAGCAGTGACACAGAGCTAGCTCAGCAAGTCTATTTTATAGGATTTTTTCAAAAGAAATTTAACTAGTGGAAAGTTTCTAAAAAGCAGACAGGCTTTGAAAGTCATAACATCTGCAGAATTTTTGCAATTAAATTGTTTATCGTTAAAACTTCTTTCCCTAATAACTGGTGTGTGGACAGAGTGAGTGTTTTACATTTTTGGGCAGAAGTCCCAAAACATTCTGCATGTTTGCAGTATTTCCCCAAGTAGGGCATTGGCATAATTCAAGGGAAGAATTACTCTGCACCTTTATACAGAAAGTGCCCTTAGGAGTTGCCACTACTCAGGTAGTTAAAGATCCTAGCTTGAGACACCAGTTGGCATTATGGCTCCCCAGAGTTGGGGAGTTGTAGGTTTGAGGCGAGGCTTTTCTAGCCTGATTTCTCATTTTTTGGAGAATTTCTTGTTGAACCTTGAATTGAAGTAAATTTTTTTGCCTTATTTTGCATGTGCACTTTTATGTATTATTGAATGTTTTATTCTGCTGTTTTTTGCTAAGTGTGAAGTATGGGTAAATGCCATGGAGTGGGTCCTGAGACTCCTCTCTGGTTGTTCCCCTATGGGATCTTGTTGATAGGTTGGGGGTTCTGTCAAGATAGTTGTTCAATAAGAGGTTCCCTAACTTGTGAACTGATTTTGACCTATATGATATTCATATAGGTCAAAATCTCCTGATATAAGAAAACACAATAAAAGTGAGTGAACATTAATTGACTACAACACACTGCATTACACTAATTACTTTGTTCCTTCTATAACTATTACATTGATAATTACTGTTTATGATAGGAATTGTTGGCCTAGCAGCATTTGTTCTAGCATACAGGATATTTTCCTATAAAGAAAAATATCTACAATTATAAGAGAAAAAGAAAGAAAATTGAGGAGAAGAAAAAAAGGAAGAAAAAGATGCAATGTATATCTGAAGAAAAAAAGAAAGATGGAAAATTTTTTTAAAGCAAAAACGTGTAAAGGGAAGAAAAAGATGCAATATATAGACGTACATATAAAATTGAAAGGTAATCCCTAATGTTATCTCATTGCATGATGGGGAAAGATGATCAGTTTCTGATTGAGATTTGTTACTAGAAATCTACAACCAGATGCATTGTGATCCTAAGGTGGAGATTTATAGGATTCTAAGGGTGGAGGGCAGGTTGCTGGGATGTGGGTTTGAAGCCCAGTCACCTGGGGTTTTCTGAGCTGCTACTGCCACAAAAAGTTCAGATTAATTCCAACTCCCAGGGGCTGTCCCCTTCTGGTCTGCACTGGGGAAACTGTAGCTCCAGAGGGCTTCCAGATTCCAGGTGCAGGGTGGTAGTTCCCTAGCAGCACTCCCTCTGCTGAATGCATATGCAGTGCCCCCAGACCTCCTGGACACAGAACATTTGCTTTCCTGTGTGCTCTGAATCTGCCTTAGGCAGTAATGTAGGCCCTCCAATTTAGGGATAGGAACAAGGCTAAGCTTGGATGCCCCATCCTCCTTCAGCCTGAATCCCTCTGCACTGGTTAATGTCTGGGCTAGTCCCAGAGTTGCTTTTTGGGTTCAACCTCTGAATATTGGCAAGGTCCTGGCAGGATTGTGGGGAAATATGGTTTTTATTTTTTCCTGAGGAACCCCCAAATGTGGGCAGGGGTAAGAAGGTAAACTGGACTTTTATTCTTTTCTCCTGTAGCAGAGACTTCTGGGCTAGACAACCTCAGATCTTGACAGTCTCCTGCTCAGTTGGGAAAATCCTAGGAGCTGTGATGAGATAGATTAGGAGAGGTAGTAAAATGGCTAAGTAGTCCGGACAATGGGCCCCATTCAACCACACCTAGAAGCTAAGGTAAAAAACTATTAATGATCAAGGTCAGGGCCTTACAAATGCAAAAGAATATGACACTCATTTGTAATAGCAACTCCTTTGTCCCAGAGATGGGAAAACCAAGAAGTGGAAGTGGACACAGATGGGAACAAGGAAAGATTTGCTACCTGTTTTACATAGATATTAACAAATGGTTTTGGTGCTTAGTTTCAATGCATATTTTACATAGAGTTTAACCAAGGATGTTGGTGCTTTTCTCAGTGCACCAAATTAAGATTTCTAAATCTTAATCAAGGCTCATACCCAAAATCAATATAAACCCCGGCCTAACACACTTAAGATACTATCCTGCTTCCAGGTACTCCTCTGCCTTGTGGAGTCTCTGCCCTCCTTTCTCAAATAAATCCTACTCCTTTTACTCTTCCCGTCTGTGGTTTTCCATGGATTTTATTCTTCAAATTCACAAGACAAGAACCCACAAGAAGATTGGTGCAGAATTCTTGGGGTGTGCTTCCACAGCAAGAGCTGCAAGATACTGCTCAACAGTAGTAGGGGAAAAGCCCAACTCTTAGAGCCACTAACACTAATTTTTAATTTCCCAGTTTTAACTGGGAATAGTTGCGAACACTAAAAGTGGCTATTTTGGCCACAGAGATCTGCAGTCAGTCCAAACTCCATTTGCCAGAGGGAGCAGAGAATCTGGCCTCATCTTAAAACACCCACATCTCTGATGTCTTGAGGGGGTTGATGAAAGCACTCCTTCCTCTCTCTCTTACCCACCCATCCTTTCAAAATGGTGACTATCCTTTCTCTTCCTGAACACCTGTGATGTGTTCAGGCTGTGATGCCCTCAGGCTTTGTAGGTGAATCCAGATCCTCCCAGTGTGGTACCTGGCTTCTGTCTGAATGCAGGATTCGTTACAGCAAAAAAATCTGATTTCCCTGTAAATCAGTGTTCCTCGTGATGCCCACCGTGCAGAACTGAAGTGCCAGCTTTGGCTCCTCTTCAAGAAGATTTCACTTACCCCAGAGACCTGCTGGGATCAGTGGAGATATTTTCACCTTATAATGTTTGTAGATTTCTGAGTCTCCAAGCTTCTGCAGTAGTATCCTGGTGAGTTCCGGCATCAGTGGATAGACTCCCTCTTCTCAGTGCTGTAGGACTGGTGGGATCTGAGTCCTAGTTCCCAGATGGCAATTCTTGATGTTTGCCTTCCTGCGTTCCTCCAGCAATCATGATGCCAACTGCTCTAAGTGCTGAGTTGAAGCTTTCCATTCCCTTCTTTGAAGTGTACACCGCAGAAATTCAACATTTTTTCTTTAAATCCCAGAAGAGTTTGTTTTATGCTTCTGTGACAATAGAGCTATTCATTCATGCCTCAAATGCTAGTTATCTCAAACATTTCTGAATGTGGGCACTGCACATTCAACTTTGGGGAGGAGATGAATACCCAATACTACCCTCCTCCAAAGATCAAACTGAATTTGCAGTAACTCTCCTCTGAGGAAGGCAGGAGTGTTGAACAGTAAATTTGGCATGCAGAAGACCCTTTATCAACATTCTTTGAATGAATAATTTTTAAAAATCCTCTGTGAAGTCTGTAGCATTATCAAGTGATACAACTATAAAACTTGAATTTTAAAATACTATCATATACTTATAATTTCAGAATTTTTTTGTCTTTGATTTGTTTTTTTCTCCAGTTAATTTCTGTTGTGTGAAACTTGCCAATGAATTTATAGTATGATAATTTTCTAAATTAAATATTTTACTATGTAATCTATAACATAATATGTATATGATATGTATCGTGTGTATGTGTGTGTCCATATTTTATAAACCTACTTAGACTATTTGTGTTTGGCAATGTTTTAGGGAATTTGGGTTCTTGTAATATTTTTAGAAATTTCAACCACATCTATAAAAATATAAATATAAATATGAAATAAACCCATGAGTTCAGCCATTATCCAGCTGCAGCTTTATAACACACCATACTTGATAAGCTTCCAGATTTGTTCTAATGGCAGTCTCATCTATGCAGCCAATTTGGATCATAAAACCATTCCTATTTCAAAGTGCTTTGTTCTATAAAAGGAATAAAATGGATGGTTGTAGGTCATACTTAGCCAAATATAATTCTCATATCAGATAAGGTTCAGAATTGCCTGGAGTGTCTGTAATATTCTCTCTGGACCTATGTTTCCCTACAATGTGGCTATTTCAGAGATCTATTATTTCAAGCAAGAGAGTACATCAATGAAGAATTGTTGTTGTTATTTAGGGTGTATCTGGAGTTGGTACTAAAGGTGAGATGCATGTGCTAATCATCTCTGAATGTATAGAAATTATCCTTGAATATTTCTACAAACCTTTGTTGACCAATGCTCATTTGATAGAATTGGTTAATATTTGTATCAATTTAAAGCTCAGAAACTCACAAATATGATCCTCTAAAAGACAGAAACAAGTATTCCGTGAAACCAGGCCAAAATTCCAAACTTGTAGCATCAACTTTAGGTGTCAGGGTTTGTTTCCTGACCATTGGAATCTCTTCAATCAACTTTTGATCTCAGGAAAGCTTCTTATATATATGTTCCATCATTGGTTTTCAAGAAATATTTTCAGCAATACCTTAGAAATTTTAAAAATATTGATTTTGAAGAAAATAAATCTGTGAGAGATAGATCACAATAATGATTTAGAGAGTTAGAATTACAAATGTAATTTTGTGGCACTATTTAAAAAACAAGACAGAAGAAATTGAAGCCACAATACCAGTTTGATCTTCCATGAACTACATTGGGAAATTAAGTCAAGTTCCAAGTGCAGAGCCCATTATTCCTTTTTTTTAATTAGATAAATATGGAGTTACAATTGAGGGGGAAACATTATCAAACATTCAAGAACAAATGTATATATACTTAGTTATCCAAGTCTAATGCCATGTCATGGATGCCCAGCTTGGGTTCCCCATGTTGTTGTTTCCCCCAGAAGACCCCCTGAGTTAAACAGATATCTTGTGGAGGTCAGAGATCACTTTCTGAGATGATTCCCCCATATTCCTACCCTCCAGTCTCCTATATATTCTTCCTAAGCCCTCCCTCCACCCTGTCCCCCATCCTATGCCACCAGGTATCCTGGGCAATCATCCCCCTGTTGCATTAAGAATCATATAATTTGAGGTTATTATTAGCTTAGCCATCTAACATGCTGCTTTCTGATGTATTCTAGCTTCCACAGATGACAGAAACCATTCAGCCCTTGAGTCTCTGAGATTGGGATACTTCACTTGGCATAATTCTTTCCATCTCCATCCATTTGACTTCAAAAGCCATAATATCACCTTCTCTAATGGCCGAGTAGTATTCCATTTGTATATATGTACCAACGTTTTTGAATCCACTCATCAAGTGAGGGCATCTGGGTTGGTTCCATAGTCTAGCTATAGTAAATTGAGCTGCTATAAACATTGATGAAGCCACATCGCTATAATATGCTGATTCTAACTCTTTTGGGAAAATACCCAGGAGCAGGATAGCTGGGTCATAAGGTGGTTCTATCCTTAATTTTTTGAGGATTCTCCACACTGCTTCCCACAGTGGCTGAACCGGTTTGCAGTCCCACCAGCAGTGTGACAGTGTTCCTCTTTTCCCGCAGCCCCTCCAGCATCTGTTGTTGTTTGTATTCTTCATTTTTGCCACTCTAACAGGAGTGAGGTGGAATCTCATTGAAGTTTTGATTTGCATATTCCTTATAGCTAATGATGTAGAGCATTTTCTCATATATTTATGGGCTTTCTGGACTTCCTCCGGTGAGAAGTTTCTTTTTAGATCTGTAGCCCATTTATTGATTAGATTATTTGTGCTTTTTGGTGTTTAGCTTTTTTAATTCTTTGTATATTCTGGATATTAGCCCTCTGTCCGAGGTGTAGTAGGGAAAGGTTTTCTCCCATTCTGTAGGTTCTCTCTTGATACTCTTGACTAAATCTTTAGCTGTGCACAAACTTTTTAGTTTAATTGCATCCCATTCATTTATTCTTGACTTTACTGCTTGAGCCATGGGAGTTTTGTTAAGGAAGGTGCTGCCGATTCCTATGTCCTGTAGTGTTGACCCTACTTCTTTTTCTAGTAAATTTAAAGTTACTGGCTTAATATCCAGATCTTTGACCCATTTTGATTTAATTTTTGTGCAGGGTGAAAGATAAGCATCCAGCTTCAGTTATCTACACATGAGCTCATTATTCTTACATGTAGGCATTAGGCATGTCTTTGCATGCTGATTCCAGGATTTACAGCTGAGATACAAAGAAAGAAGGGTAAGAGGAGGCTTCTCATGGGACAGTTTAGCATGTTGTTCAAGTTCTGCTTTAATTAACAGGTGCTTGTTGTATGGTCACTACCTAAGCAGTATTTTGGTTCTTATTCTGCTCTTTGTCCAAATCCATAATTTCTTTAGACACACTCTCCTGGAAAAGGTGTGCTTTAGCTTCAGGACAGGATTTGTGTGTTTCTAGTCCATAAACAATTTCTTAATACTAAGTCTTGCTTTTAATCATCGTTGTTAATAGAATTTATTCTGTTCAGCCTCTTTTTTTCTCAGCACCTTCATGTATGACTCTCATATATGATTCCATTTTTATTCTCATATCTTTAATATCTCCTTTCCAATTGGAATTTCTTTCCTGCTTTATAACATTTGAAGGTTTCTCATCCTTGGAGACAAATAACCAGGGTTCTTCATTTGTTATTAATGTCCTTCTTCTCCACTCTCATATTTTTTTGTCTCTTAGCCACATTTTTCAGGTAAGATTTCTTTGATGAAGACACTTTCCTTACCGCTTCCTTTATTTGTATTAAGAAAAGTGATCTGGTTTTAAATCAATTGAATCCTAACAATCCTGATTTTTTTATCTTTTATTTTTTTAAATAAAGCACAGGGAGAAGTAGTGTAAAAAGCAGAAACAGATGTTCTATTTGTTGACAAAGCTCAGCAGCTGGCATGGCAGACTTCACATCCTCTGGAACTCTACTTTCCAGTAAGGGGGCCATTAGGCCCATGTGGCTCTTAAACCTCTGAAATATGACGAGTATTACTGAGGAAGTGGATTGTTAATTTTATTTCATTTTAACTGATTTAAATATAATTTTTAAAAAATGATACTTGATTCAGTTAGAGAAACAACTTGGGTGTCTCAACTTACATTTTCAGCTATAAATTTAATGAAATCTAAGTTATTTTTGTCTTCTGTTTAGCTTGACTTGACAATTCATTAACATTATATGTCTGTATTACTTAATGCAAACATTCTATTTTTTGACATTGGAAAAACTGACATGAATGGATAAGGCACTACTTACCTGGAAACAATATCTCTAAAATCCAAACACCCTTGACATGAACACTTATTTCATCCAATTATGAGAACTGTGACTATGTTTCTGTAAGGCAAAATTGTAAGGTCCATGTTCATTTCCACTTTCTTTGTGCCCCCAATAGCATCGCAAGTGGGATTTTCAAAGGTGAGTTCTGGGTGGCTAGACCCCGGGGTTAAGGGCTTTATTTGAGAACCAGAGTGAACCCAAACTTTTCAAATAGCTCAACCTTCCTGGTTCTCTATCTGCTTCAGACTTTTTCATGCAAGATGAAGGTAATAATTTTTTTTATTCAGAAATTTATTTGTTGAACAATCAAACAAGCTTCTAATGAAATAATATAATATATATATAAATTCTGAAAATTAGATTTACCCCCAAGAGCCCGCCCCCCCAAGTACCCACCCTTACCCCTCCCCCACCCCTTCCCAATACATCTCAACATATGCCTTAAGTTATATGACATTACATCTTATCCGGATTTAAAACATGATAAACTTTTCATGAGCACATTTGAGCTTCTGGAATCTGAGGTCTGGTATTCCTTCTTATTAGAAATATGACCTTAAGCATAGCAATTCAGTATCCTGATTTTCTTGTGTAGCATATGGGTAAGATTAGCATCTATGTCAAAAGATTTTTCTGGGGATTAATGAAATAATATGTATCAACTTTGTATCACAATAGTTAGCATCTAGTAACAATTCAGTAGGAGTGAATCTTTTTTAACTATTATCTATAACATGCTTTGGATAATTTTCTTAATGTTTCATCTCCATCATCATTTGATGAAGTAAGAATTCTTATTCTCCTTTTGTACATGAGAAAATAGAGGTTCAAAGATGAGATGAACTAATATACCTGGGATAGCTACATTTGAAGGCATGAATAAGCAGCATACCTGATTAAGAGCACAAACTGAACTCTAAGATATGTGTTGGAAATCTTTAAAGGGCCTTGTTCTTTTTATTTTCATGTCTGCAAAAATAAGGAAAATAATTATTCTTACACTTAAGTTTTAAGAAGTTAGATTGATCAGTGATAATGAATAGTCAGAATAGTGTCTATAAAGTACTAAGTGCTGCATATGATTTATTGCAGAAAATATTACATTTTATTTCTATCCCTGACTTGAAGAAGAGTGAAATTACCTGTGTTGTTGCTCAATATTTCCTTCAGTCTTAGGTAAGAAATGTAGGTGCTTTGGAAACAAAGCATTCTTCTATCATTTTGCTACACCTCAAATCTGGTTAAAACCACTTTGTGCACTCTCATTTTTATAATGATGCAGGTGCACAATAGTAACCCTATTTTTTTGCCTTCAGGCAGTGACAGCATTTTGTAGACCATTGTAAAGCTGGGATTGTGCCTCTTTCCTATTTCTTCTGCAAAATTCCAGCCTTCCCCTGTGGTTGGAATTCCTACTCTGTCTGACTGACATCTAACACATGTTCTGCTGCCAAATATACTCTCTTCCTTTGGCTGGGCATCTGGGTTTGGCACCAGTTTTCATTTCACTTGAGCGATGTGGTGTCAATCAAGACTGTAATGCTGGGTGAGATAAGTGGGCAGAGAACACATTTTAGAAGCCAATTCATAGAGCTGTGGGATTTTACCGGGGCTGGGAGATTTAGCAGGCGATCTCAGGCTTTCATTTGCTCGCTGCAGTGCTGTGGGATGTGTTCCTGGGAGCTTTTCTTTGCTTTTTAAACTGTAAAATTTTGGAAGGCCAGATCTTTGTCAATATAGTTGACCAGACCTGTTATAGTGCGTGAATCAAAATGCTCAACATATAAACGTAAAATTTCTATACTGTGATTATTTTGAGAGATTTCCTTACAGACTAAGAGCACTCTAATACTAGATGCTTATGTTTCTATCATTCTGTGAATCAAAGGCAATGGAAAAATAAGATTTATGTCCAAATAATTATAAGCAAATTGAATATTAAACCCCCGAACACTTCAGCCACCAATTTAAGAATAATAAGAAAGGTAGCCCTTGGACTTTACATATTTTTGAATAAACTCATCAATATTTGATTTAGGTCAGGTTTTAAATATTTTTGAATAAAGCTATAACAATTCTTCTTTAGGGGATACATTGCTGTACCAGAAAGGGAATAACAAACTCTAGGCTGTAGACCAAAACCAGATTGCTGCCTTTCTTTAAAAATACAAAAAAGGGGCTCCAGCGGTGGCTCAGCGGTTATGGTCCTTGCCCAGCATGCACCAGTACGTGAGTTTAAACCCCAGCACCACGTACACAACTAAGTGCCTCAGCAATGAAAGCCATGTGAAAAACTCAATAAAAGTTGATTCTCTGTGTGTCTATCTCTCACACACACTGTCCTTCTCTCTTTAAAAAAACATCTGAAAAGAAGTTTTATTGGAGAATAGCAAGCATTTATTCATGAATCATCTATTACTATTTTAATATTAAAATGGTAAAGTTGAGTTTAAACAGAGATAAATTTTTACTATATGGCACTTTACATTTACTCAATTAAGCCCTAGACAGTATATAAAGAAATAGGCATGGCTGTGTTCCAATAAAACTTTATTTACAAAAATGTGAAGCGGGATTGTTACCGCCACTGTTTGTGGACTCCTGGCAAAGTGAAAAATCATTCACTTTATTATTTTTTAGATGACATCTTAACTTTATTTATTTGTACCTATACTCTACAAATCTAATCACAGTTTAAGGGTTTAAGAACATACATGTAGCAGATATTAAGGACTAAATAAGAGAAGATTCATGTTATGAAGCAAGCAACCAAGAAATGGTAGAGGTAATAGATTTAGATTTGAGTGAGAAGATCACACTGAGAAAATAAGCAAAAAATACTAAACCAGTTGTTGAGATGGGGCAGAGTGAGGTGTACATTTATAACTAAGGTCATACTACATTTTTTTTGAACTGGTGCTTAAATAGGCATTTTAGAGTCAGACATGCCAGTTGGGTATTTTGGGACACAGTCCTTAACCTCTCTGTACCTCAGTTTGCACACGTATAAAGCAGGGGCATCAGTGCTTGTGCCACATAATTTTTGTTAGGATAATACAAGAATGAATTTTATCAGGAGTAGGCACATTTGAGATCCTCTCTGCATGTTAACACCTTTTCATTCAACACTTCATGCCTATAGGCCATCAGGATCTTAGAAATACAATGTAGAAAATGATCATCTCCACCAAACTCCACATAAGGTGTTTGTATTAGAGAAATGAGGACAAAGAAAAGATTTATTTTAAAAAATCAAGGTTAGTTTTATTTAAGGACTTCTGTTTGACTTTCATGAACATATATTAGAAGAGGAGGAGAAGAATGATGTTTTAAACTCTGTATCATTTAGGCAGTATGGACCTCTCCAATTATAATTTAATCCTAAAGTTTGAAAAACAAACTAAATGCCTGGGAAAATGTCATACTCTTAAGACACTCAAGAATTTAATATAATTTTCATCTTTCTCAATGTTTAGAAATATCTCTGCTACATAACTAAACCAACTATTCCTTAAAATCACTTTTAAGAATTAAACATCCAGGACCAAAAGCAGCAAAACCATCTGTATGCATGCTTTAAACCAGTGAAAAATGGAGTGTTATAAGCAAATGATACCCTTGGGCCATTGCAGGAATGTTGATGCTGAACATCATCCATCACCAAACTCGACATGTAAGAGTGTGGGATATTCTGGTTATTCTAGGCTTAAAAATAAAATAATAAAAAAGAAGACAGTTGCCTCTGGCTTCTATTCATAATCTTCTTCTTTTCTCCTTTGACCTCTTAATATATCACAACATATTTCCTTTACCTCCACAAAGTCAAAAGCATCTGGTGTGAAACTAAAAGTTGCTTTGGAGCCTCACCAGACAGACGGGAGTTTCTGAGACAAACTTGTGCTTCAGGGTTGGCTGAAATTCCCATTCAGTTGTGTAAATTTACATAAGACACCAAACCCTGCTGGCGCTCTATTTCCTTCAGGTTTAGTGGGAATAAAATGCTCACTAACAGTGTTATAAATGTTATTAATATAATGAATGTGTACTATGTATAAATACACATAGTAATGAAGTACACATCAGTGGTATACTGGATCTTAAATCAGTTATATTCATCCCTAAAGCCCATAATATTTTAGTGCAGAGTATAATTCTAAAACTGGAGCATGGGACCAACCAGAAAATATTCAATAGTGTGACAGGGGCAAATGAATCTTCAGGTCAGACAGTGAGCATCTGAGTTAGGTATTCATTTTACTTGGAATTTTTTTTAAAGGAAGTTTAGTAAGACAATTTAGAAGTAATTTTAAACACTTCCATATGGAAACAAATGGTGTGTTCCTTTGGAAGAACATGTGAAACATGAAAAATAATATTTAAACTCCAAAGAAATTAAGTTGGTTGTTTTGACTGATGGAAAGTTTCACCTGTCTTCGGCATCCCTCCGTGGAAACAGTAAGAAAAGCTCTGAGGGAAGAATATGACATTGAGATTGAAATCTAAATTTGAGCCATGTCTCTACTGACTTCTTGTTTTGAGTCACTGAATAAATTACTTTTTTGACTCTTAGTTTTTACATCTGTAAATGATAATTATATATTTCTAGTAGATGGCTTGAGGACAAATAAGATTGCAGTACACTGTGGCCAGAGAATTTCTGAAATTATGTGAACAGTAAAGCAATCTGCAGACATAAATTCTGATACTATGAGCGGTTGAATCCCTTCCTTCACTACTGAGGTGGATGAAGAAGCCAGAGCTTAGAGTCTAGTCTTTGCCTGAAGCTTGAAGTCTTATTTTTTTTCTTTTTCTTTTTCTTTAGAGAGAGAGGTACAGTGTGAGAGGGGAGGAGGGAGGGAGAGAAAAGAAAGAGAGAGAGAATCAAGTTTTATTTCGTTTTTCATGTGGCCTTTGTTGCTCCGAGACTTCATTGTGTTTGTGGTGCTGGGATTTGAACTCTCGTACTTGCACTTGCTGGGCAAGCGCTGCAACCGCCGAGCCACCACTCCAGCCTAAAGTTTTGTGTTTTGACATTAAAGATGTACCGCTTTTAGTCTATTATCAGGTGTTAAATCCAGATATCATGTAATGTTACACAACCTAATACTTGTTTTAGAGATGTTGTGGGAAGGGGAAGGGAGGGATAAGGGTGGGTAATTGGGGGGCACTCTTGGGGGTAAATCCAATTTTCAGAAGCTATATATATTATATATTATCTTGTTAAAATTTGTATGATTGTTCAACAAATAAATTTCTAAATTAAAAAATGCAAAAAAAGATGTACCGCTTTTATTCTACTGAGATCAAGTTAAGCCTTTTATCTATAAAATAAAGAAAATACCTTAGTGATTGTTCTGAGAATTAAAATGAGATTATGCATATGAAATTGTACTGTAGAGACTTATAGACTGGACTCTCAAACCTGTAAATTCCTTGCATTTTCTCCCCATTTCTGTCAGTGTCTCATCTCTTTTAAATTTCTTCCAAATTGAAAACAAAATTTCTGGAGCTCAGCTATCATTCTGATAGATCTCAGTGGTAGCACGTGAAACTTTCTGAAGAGGCCAATTAGCAAGAATAAAATGTTGGGGTACAGATCAATGAGTTCTAACAAACACAATCGGTACAATCATGTGGCAGCCTCCATTATCAAGATGTAGACTATTTCCATTAGTTTCCAAATTTCATTATGCCCTTCTGTAGTCAGTCTCGATCTTTAATACCAACTCTTCAAAATTGCTGATTTGATTAGAATTTTGCAACAGGCAGATATGATTTGAAAGGATTCATAATGCATGTAGTCCTTTGTGTGTGTGTTTTTCATTTAACAAATCCTTTATGTGTTTAATTTGTTGCATGTGTTAGTCATCTTTTGCTTTTTTTGCACAGTTGTACTCCATTGCATAGATGCAAAACTATTTATTCTTCCATTACTTAATACATGGCTAAGTTTTTCAGTTTTCAATGATTATGAACAAAGATGTTATTAACTTTCATAGACTGACATTTGTGAAGATGTGTGATAATGCGTAGGAGTGGGATTGCTGGGTAATAAAGTAAATGTGTATTTAACTTTATAATAAACTGTTGAACAGTTTTTTTGGAGTGATTGTACCATTTTGCTTTCCTACAAACAATGATTGAAAACTACATTGGGTCTATGTTCTCATCAGCCCCTGATCTTGTCAGTTTTTTACTTTAAGTTTATTCTGCCTTTTAGCTGTTCTAATAAGCTTGTAATAATTATTTGTTGTGATTTAAATTAGTATGGAATATTTCCTGTGATTACTTTCTTCTGTATATCTCCTTTGATGAAATGTTTGTTCACATCTTTTGTCCATATATTTTATTTTTTGTTACTGTTGAGCTATGAGAAGTATTTTCATTTTCTAGATAACAATCCCTTTATCATATATATATATATATATATATATATATATATGTGTGTTAGTCAGTTTTCCATCATTGTGACAAAATACTTAAACAACCTAAAGAAGGAAAAGTTTATTTTGGCTCACAGTTTCAGGGGTTTCAGTCCATGGTTGCTTGGCCATGTTGCTTTGACACTGTGGGACCACTGTATATCATGTATATCCTTGTAGTGGAGGAAGCTGCTCTTCTCCTAGGAGCCAGGAAGGAGAGAGAGAGAGAAGGGAGCCAGGGTCCCAGTATCACCTTTAAGAGCGGTTCTTCTCAAAACCTAACTTCCTTCTACTAGGTGCCACATCCCAATAGTGCCATCTGCTGGTGACCAAGTCTCAGCCCATGGCCTCTGGGAGATACTTAAGATCTAAACAATAAACACTAGATTAGATGCAGAGAGAGGCACTAGAAAGTAAGAACAAGAAGATCTTGCAGGATAATCTATAATTTGTTCCTTTATTACTATTTATCCATTTAATATGACTTGATAAGCATTTTCTGAACAAACGTTATGTTTCTAGTATGTGAGTATTGCCCTCAAGGCATTTGCTTTTCAGTAGTGGAGACAGAAAACAAATGAGCAATAACAGCAGCAACAACAAAACCAGTTATAACAGAGGGAAGCTGAGAGTGATTTGAAAAAAAGTATAGAAGAAAGGGATCTAACTTTGCTTTAGGTAATACATCAGAAAGGAGGTAAGGTTGATTGCCAAAA
Organism: Aplodontia rufa; assembly: GCA_004027875.1. NCBI lineage: Eukaryota > Metazoa > Chordata > Mammalia > Rodentia > Aplodontiidae > Aplodontia > Aplodontia rufa. The sequence goes on along the minus strand of PVKS010013130.1, from coordinate 19,827 downwards.
GTGGTCCTAATTTTTCACTTTCCTTGTATCCCCATTCTTTGCAATATAATTTTGCATGCCTACAATTAAGAAGTAGAGTCCAGTTTCCTTACCTTTTGATTCTGTATGTTTGCCTATAACTTATTTTGGCAAACAGGAGTGATATAAATGGTGGTGTGCCAGTGGCAAGAGTAGATTTCAAAAGTTCTTGCATGTTTCCATTTTTTCTGTTGGAATTTTGATTCTGTCATATGAACCATCCAGAGGTAGCTTCCAGAAGGGTGGAAGGCATGTGTGCAGCTGTCTCTGTGCCCACAGCCCATAACTTGATAGCTATAGGAGAAGATGACAGCACATGCTCAAGGAACCCCACTAGAGAACAGATGAAACACCCAGATGAGCCCACCCTAAACTGACAACACATGGACTGATGACCTGTTAGTAAAAACTCTACACAAAGTATACATGAATCAAAATATCACATTATACTCCATAGATGCATGTGCATATACATATATATTATATAGATGTATATTTAATTATGTGTCAATGAAAAAAATTCAGTGAATTTTCCAGTAGTACGTGCTATAGCAATAGTTAGCTGATAACAGGATGTTGTACCTGAACTGATATGGAAAGAATATCTAGGACTTCATATTTCTTTTAGAATATGTAAATATGTGTTGCACTCCCAGGATAGTCCAATAACTACTATAAGGTACTTGAGATATGAAATTACCCCACTAATTGTATTCTGTGTAAAACCCCTCTGCATTCAAAGCTCAAAAGTCAAATCCCATTTTACCAGTGATGTGAGATAGGTAGCAGCATAAAAGTATTTCATTCTCATGCCCTCTCTCTCATGAATTTTGTTAATTTCAAGTTTCTCAAGCATCAGGGAGGAAGATATAAGTAGAAAAAAGTACCTGGCATTTAAAAAGAAAACAAGAGGGTCTCCAGATATCCCCAGAGGAGAAGAAAGAGTGGAGAGAATTTCTGCAATCATAGAAGGAAGGAATATCACTGACCATAATAGCCAGTTACACAAAACTTAGAAGTTGGTGCTAGTGCCGATAAGTGATATGGAAATAAACGAACAGGATTGGGGCCTAGGATGCTGTAGAGGATGGTACTATGTGATATAACATGATTGGGGGAAGACCTCCTCAATAAGGTGATGTTTGAACAGAGATTTACAAAAGGGAAAGAATAGCATCGTATATCTGGTAGAGGGGGAAGCATACCAGACAACAGATTAGCGAATGTGAAGCCTCTGAGGTAGTAGCATGCTTGATTATATGAGGAACATAAACGAGATGGCTGGACTGAATCTTAACGAGGAACGAAGTAGCAGTAGATAAGATAACAGAGATACTAGGGGCCAGATCTTGAGGGGCCTTGTAGGCTGTGGTAAGGGCTTGGGATTTTACTCTGAATGAAATTGGAAATCTTTGATGGCTTTTAAGCAAAGAAGTCCATGGATTGACACACATTTTAAAGGGTACAATCTGTTTGCTGAGAAAAGATAGAGTAGCAGTCAAGAATGGAAATGGGAGGATGAATTTGGAGGCCACATCAATAGTCCAGACTAGATATGATAGTGGCCTAAGCCCAAGAAGCAGTGATGAAAAGTGTTTGGTGTCTGATTTTATTCAAAAAGTAGATCTAACTAGATTCATAAATCATTTGATATGGGGTAAGAGAGAAGAAAGAGACAAAGATGACTGTAAGGTTTTGGGACCAATAAGTGAGAAGAGAAGAGTTGCTAATTACTGAAATGGGAAGGTGGAGTGAGGAGCAGGTTTTAGCAGAGGACATCATGAGTTTGGTTTTGAGTATATGTTAAAACTGAGATGCCAGTCAGACATCAGAGCTATTGGATATGTGGATATAGATAGCAAGGGACAAGTTGGATTGCATATATATGGTATTAAATACATAAGAAAAATGTAAATCTCAAAAGCCTCAATATCCCTTCTTTCATTTCTTGTGCCTTGAGCTTCAGATTATAGTTAAAAATGCCTGGTGAACAAAGTGAGGCTGACTTATACCAGAATGACAGTCTTTGTTTCTCTTCCTTGAGCTCAGTTTCCTGTGTGGATTAGGAAAGTCACTCTATGACTTTGGGCTTCCTTTCAGTTTGTAATACAGACGCCTCTGGGAGTTGTTGTGAATTTCAGTTTATTAATATTTGCAAAAGTGCTTTCAGGTCCTTTGTTGAAAGGCATTATAGAGAAGCAGAGGGTTATTATTAAGGATGACATTTGCTCATTGTGATTAAAAATGACAAAATGAAATTTCAAGTACAGAAGTCAACACTGCAATTTAATGTATAAAGGTGTCTTTGCACATCACCATCCAGCCAAATGAGGTCCATCTGTATTACAGAGATTTTTCTACTCTGCTTTCAAATGAGGATTGGCTTTCAAATGGGGATTGAATATAAGCAGACATCATCAGAGGCCAAAAATATACCATTTTGGCTAATTGCATCTGTTTGCACTATGTTTTATTTTTTATTTTCCTTCTTAATTTATCACAGGCTGCAAATGGAACCCAGAGAACTGAGCATTGAGGCTATGTCACATGGTTTCATTTACCATTGCACCCAGAATTTTATTGGGCTATAAAATAAATAAATTTCAGCTGAAGCAATTAGAATAGTACCTTCTAAGGCCACCGTCCAAATTAGCTCAAACCCAGGGGCCCTTCCATGGAAGACGCCTGCATTATGCAGAGAAGAAATGGGATAGGAGCTTGAGGAGAATGGTGGAAAGTTTCTATTCATATTTCTGTTACTTTCTCGAAAATGGTGTTTGTGACCCCCAAGCTAAGCCAGTTGCGGACTACATTGTAATCAAGGACAGACTCACACCAGTGGAATATACTTGGCTGGCAATATGTTTGTGACAAAATTTAACTTGCTTTTTTAATGGAGATTGGGGAGACAAATAGAAGATTCTATAGAAAATTTGTCTGCTGAATTCTGATGTTATTTTTCTCTCTTTTAATATTTTAAGGAAGAATCTCCAATGTGTTTGATCCTCAATATATCATAAATGTAAAATGACAGGAAATTACGGCATTTTTTGAACTTTCAATCTCCTTCCTGCCTCATCGGTGGATACCAAAGATTGTATTGCTCTTAGCTCAAATCAGTTGTATGAAACACGACTATGAGAGTGACCCTTCCTCCTTTAGTTTCAAGTGTGGCCCTAATTCTATATGTATCAAGAGAGTAGCATTACTTGGAGATAGGAACCACTCTTCCCTACCTACACACATAGGCACAAATAAATGCTGTGAATCTGACTAGTAACTTTTAAACCTCTCAGCTATACTAAAAATTATAAACAAAGTTTTCAGAGATTAAAAAAAGGTAGATAAAAGTTTTCTTTGAATATAGCTATTGCAGAATCTATAATTTCCCCCACCCCTTAGGGAAAGAATGGTCCTACTGGAGGAGCTTTTCAAGAAATGCAGATTCTTTGACTGTCAAGCACTGTTGAGTCAGAATCTGCATTTTAACTAGGTCCTCATTTGAGCCATATTCACATTAGAGATTGAAAAGAAGATAAATGTGTAGCCAAACAAGTAGTCTGCAAGCTTTCTGTTTGGTTAAATGTTCAGAACAAGAAAGACATCTATGTTCAAAGCTTTTCTCTATTGAGAAGAAGTTATGGTTTTCTAAAGAAGCATTACTTTAAATGACTCCTAGATGGAAGAACTAAAAGACTAAATATAGAAAATTAGAGCAAAATATACAATGGCAAAACCAATGAGCTTAACTTTTTTATCCTTAGTGGAATTGGAGAGAAACCTTAGTATGACCTCCAGCAAACTAACAATTGACATCCTATAATGAAATACAATCAGCCTTTCTATTTGCCTGCATAGACCCTATTCTTCGTTGATGTCACCTGGGGCAAATATTATCTATCCCTCTGGAGTCAGTGAATAACACTTTCTTACCTTCTCCTTGGCTTTATTCTCAATACCAGTGGAACTGATCATACTTTTGAATTACTCCAGAAATATATCTGTACCTCTTTATGACATTGACATATTTTCTGTCTTCATGTGTTCATGTGTTCTATGACTTATTTTCCCCATAATAAAGGAAAATGGGCCCATGCCATAGCTCTTCATGCATAGTATTTGGCATGTTTTCATGTGCACAGGTCCTCAGTTATGTTTATTGGATAAACTAAGATGCACAAATCACCAGCATAGAACTTCACGCACATTAACTATGCCTAATCAAAAGGCTTTAAAACTACCAGGTAGCATTATTCTATCACAATGTCCTCATTTTGATTAAGATTTATATCTGGAATTATGCCATGTACAGTGAAATTAAAAATGAAGTCTGCCAATTGTTTTGAACCTAATTGGGAAGATATGACATTTTAACCAAAGCACATTTAACAGCAAAGAATGAAGAACATAATAAAATTACCATTTTGGCATGAGAAATGCCAAAATGTCGAATAAGAACTATAAAGATTCTGGGGCTCAAGAAGAGGGTAGAATAGATAAGTCTTGAGTTGGGATTGTTTTTTCATGGTATCTCGCCCCATTTATTTTTGTCTGTTTACTTGAATATTGTGATAAGATTTTATATTTTTGACAGTTCTTGAGTATTTTTTATTTATTCATAAGTAACATTTTTGATGCTACTAAGATATTATTGGTGTCTTTACTTTTCTTTATAACTAAGTATTTGAAAGTAAACTCACATTACACCCTTATACATTTTAAAAATCACATTGTTATACTTAACAAAAGTTGTTTCTTAACTGGGCATAGTGGTGCATGCCTGTAATTCCAGCAGCTCAGGAGGCTGAGGCAAGAAGATCCCAAGTTCAAAGCCAGCTTCAACAACTTAATGAGGCTCTAAACAACGTAATGAGATCCTGTCTCAAATTTTAAAAAAAATTATTTTTTAGCATTATCTATTACCAAAAAAATTACTAATAACATAAAAAGGGAATCAACGTTACTAGTAATTTTGGAAATACAAATTAATAATAACACAAGGAGGTATTGTTATACACATACCAAAATGGCATAAATTTAATGTTTTTGGTACTCAGCTTTAGAAAGGATGCAGAGCACAGACATAGTAATGTTGCTGAGGGAAGGAAACATAAATGTATCTTTGGAAAAACATTTTCATGCTATATAGTTAAACTTAAGATGCTTATACCTGTTTTCCTCTACCAGTGATATGTAACTAACAGAAACACACACGTGTATCAAGAGACACATATAACAATACTCATACCAATATGGTCCACAATAGGAAAAATGTGAGCCAACTCAAATGTCTCAACATTAGAAAGGATAAATAAACTATGATCTGTAAATACAAAGAATAACATAAGATGAACAAATCATAACTTTTATAACAACATGGATCCATCTCCCAAATTTTATAAAAATGGGAAAGCATACAAAATAATATGCATAGTGCAAGTCTGTTCACATAAAGCTCAAAACCAAATGGGTACTTAAAACTTATTTTCAAATGGTTCCACAAATTAAAATTGTATATGCATCCACTTATTGAGCTTTAATGAAAAAATGGTAAAGTGCTAACATTTGGAATCTGGGTGAAGAATACAGAAAAATAATTGACTGCACTACTTTGCTACTTTTCTGTAGGTTGGGTATTTTTCAAAATAAAAATTTTGGAAAGTTCAAAAATCAGGCAGTGAATTTATGTTGATTATAAGTACAAACATGGGTAGTAAAATGATAAAGAAAATAATTATCAAAATTCAAGTTAGTGGGCTGGAGTGGTGGCTCAGCAGTTCCAGCACTTGCCTGGCATGTGTGGTGACTGTGGTTTGAATCCCAGCACCTCATGCACAACAAAGTGTTGAGCAATGGAGGTCACATGAAAAACTAAATAAAATTTGATTCTCTCTCTCTCTCCCCCTCTCTCACTATCCCTCTTTCTTTAAAAAAAAAATTCAGGTTATTGCCATCTCTGGAAATAAGGATGAATTTGTGAGGAAGGAGAGCCTCCTAAGGGGCTTCTGGTCCTGGGGAGTTTCTTCATCATCCAGGTATAAGTATAAAAACTCTCTATTATAATTAACTAGTAAAGTGTACATGTAAATTCTATGCATTTTTTTTCTGAATGTAGTTTTCAAAAAAGGAAAAAAATGTAAAACAGTTGGATAAGGTATATAACTATGCTTTCGAATAAAAATTGCTATATACTTGCTAAATGTTATTTTTTTTTTAAAAAACTGCTTTTGCTCTGTAATAAGCAAATTTAAGAAAGGGAACATTTGTCAAGAGGGCCATTTACTTGTGATCAATGTATCAAAAAATACTTGCTATGGACTGATTTTTAATGCTGTCTATAATATTGTGTTTTACATAAGATAATTCTTATATAACCACCAATTATGAGTCTTGTTTATTTAGATTTTAGGTGATATATTCCTTTAAATAATTCTCAATACCCCAATATGCATTTTAGCAGACATTCTAATATAAACAACTTAAAAATTTGTTTTAAATACTTCTCAATACCCCAATATGCATTTTAGCAGATATTCTAATATAAACAACTTAAAAACTTGTTTTAAGAAAACTCTGGATGAAAGTTTGATAATTGTTCAAACATTTTTTATAATTTACATCATTCATGTATGTATTTTACCTATTTTCTATAGTTTGTTTTCTGATTTCCTCATTAGGATTTCATAATCTTTTTCGTGAGTCCCTCAAAGGCAGAGTGGCTAGAATTTCACATTCTCTAACTTTTAACATAGTCATTAATCCACCTGATTAACATCTGTGTCTTATAAATCAATGTGAAAATTTAAATCATCTCACTTTCTTCATTTCTTTTGTGATTGGAACTTTGTTTTGAATGTTGTGTTTTTTTTTCCCTCTTGGTCTGAGCACTTTTAGCAAGCTTGTCATTTTTGAAGCTAAATGTATTGTGGTGCTTCTGAGGCCTGGAAGGAGCCACATTGCCTTTCTGGGAGCTCATTCCTGAAACCACAACCACCTCACGTGTGGTGCACCTAAAAAGTTTCAGAGAAGACCAGAGTGACTCCCCCGCCCCCACCCTGCTGCTGCCAGGTATTGATGCTTTTCTCAAAACGCTTGAGATGGGACTTTAAGGACTGAAGTATTGAGTTGAGGAAGAGAATCTTGTAGAATTTTCAAACACAGAGATTTTAAGTGTAGGAAGTGTAAGAGAAACAACTTCTCTCAGAAGATATAGGTTGTTTTAAATTGAAAGGAACATATCTGTATCAAGTTCACATTCCCAAATATGGTCACGATAATCTCTCTTATCCCCCAAACTCTTTTGCAGTATGACCTTATCATTTCCTTGTTGAAATGTGGGTTTGTATCTCCTCTGCTTGAATCTGCACAGATTTATGATTGCTTTGACCAACGGAGTAGAGTAGAAATGATGCAGGCTGGGGTGTAGCTCAGTGGCAGAGAAATTGCCCAGCATACAAGAGGACCTGGTTCAATCTCCAGCATTCCCCGTCAGCTTCCAAATAAAAGAACAGATGTTAGATGTCTTCCAAGGCTAAGTCTTAGTGGCCAGGCAGTTTTTGCCTTTGTCCCTTGGGGTGTCCATTCATTGATGAATTCTTTTGAGATGACTTTTCCTGGAACCTAACTGCTGCACTATGGTAGCCTCAAGCCACATGAAGATGTATGTGTACATACTCTCATCTGTAAACCAATCTTCAGGTCATCTGAGGCCAGATAGGAGACATGAGTAAGAGCCTCCTTATTGTCCCAATCTGCAGCCATAGTCACTCCTGGTCATTTTAGTCTTCCCAGCTAAAGCCCACAGATTACAGAATATAGATCAGCCATCCCAGTCTAATATGCCCACATTCCTGAACCATGGATCTCTGAACATAATAAAATGATTGTTTTCTGCATGTCATTAATTTTTAATATCGCACTCAATAATTGAAACAATCCTAACTTTCCATTTAAAAAATTATTTCATGTTTTTAAGCTGATACATACACATATAAAAATTGGCCATATTTCTTGGGTGCCAGATGATATTTCAATATATGTATATATTGTTTAATGTTTAAATTAGGTTAACATGTCTATCTCCTCAAACATCATTTTTATAGTGAAAACTTTAAAATGCTTTATTCTAACATTTTGAAATATACAGTGTATTATTATTATCTGTAATAAAAGATTTTACTCCTATCTAGCTATAATTTAGTATCCATTGATCACCCTCTCATCAGCCCTGTCTCCAGCCTCTGGTAACCACTATTCTACTCTCAACTTCTATGAGATCGGCTTTTTTAGAAAGAGGGATCATGTTATTTTTTTCCATGCCTGGATTATTTCACAGCAAAATGATTTCCAGTTCCATCATGTTGTTGTAAATGTCAGAATACCATTCCCTTTTATAGCTGAATAGCATTCCACTTTGCATATGTAGCACATTTTCTTCATCCATTCTTCAGCTGATGGACAGTTAGGTTGTTGCCATTTCTTGATTATTGTGAGTAGTGCTGCAATAAACATAGAAGTTCAGATGTCTCGTCAACATACTAATCCTTTCCTTTGGTTATATACCCAGAAATGGGACTAGATGAATCATGATAGTTCCATTTTCTACTATTTGGGGAAGCTCCATACTGTTTCCATAATAGCTGAACTAATTTACATTTTCACCTACAGTGTGCAAGCATTCTCTTTTCTCCATATACTCACAATTCTTTTTATCATTTGTATTTTGATGTGAATATAATAAGTAAGTCATATCAGAGTGAAGGGATATCTCATTGTAGTTTTGATTTGCATTTCCCTGATGAGTAAGCACAGGGCATTTTTTTTAATATACCTGTTGACTACTTTATTTGTATGTTTTGTTTTGAGAAATACCCGCTCAGGTCCTTTACCCATTTTGTTATGAGGTTATTTGTGTTTTTGCTATTGAGCTTTTTGAGTTCCTTATGTATTCTGGATATTCATCAGATATGTAGCATGCAAATGTTTTATGCCATTCTGCAGGTTGACTATTCACTTGTTGGTTGATTCCTTTGCTCTTCAGAAGCTTTTAAGCTTGGTATAATCCCATATTTCTGTTTTTGCTGTTGTTTTTTGGGCTGTTGGGTTCATGAAGAAAAAAAATCTTTGCAAGTTCTAATGCCCTAGGATGGAAAGGGCACATGTTTTAGAATTGGACTGCCCTGGATTTTAATATCAACTCCTTTATTTACTTTGCTGTGGATGCTGAGACAAATTGAATGGTTTCAGGAAAAATTTTCTCATCTCTAAAATTGGGGTGGTCATACCAACACTACAGAGTATGGGTACCCAATATATTGTAAATATATTATTGCAGTATTTAATCTAAACTAGTCTTCATGTAGGGTTCATCATCACTGACACAGTTGTGAGAAGAATATAAAAGAAAGGTGCATAGAGATTACAGTTCTGTGGGTGGGGGAAGAGGGACCTTTCTGTTTTAAGAGTTTGTTCAAGAGTCCATAATTTATGTAGATAATAGCACAACTCTGGCAATAAATAAATATAAACAATGATTTTTGTGCAGTATTTTTAAAAATGTTACTATATTTAAGCATTCGAGCAGTCTCATGAAGGTAATCTAATACACCATTTTGTAGATTTTTGTAAGCATCAGTAACATCAGTAGTTCAGTACTTGGGTTATGATAACAGATCTCCTGAATTCAAATTCTAGCTCCTCCTCACACCATCATGTGACATTTAGGAGGTCACATTTCTCCTCCATTTTATCAATTCTGAAATGTCAATATTATACTTTTCTGTGGGACTGTTTTGAAAATTAACAGATTATGCATGTGAAGCACTTAGAACAACAGTATCTTGTTTAGTAGCATGTCATTCTTTATGAATTAGTCTCAGCGAGTTGCATTTTCTAGGGTTCAACAGATGTCAATATCATCAAACCCAGCCCTTATACTAATTATCATATATTTTCCTTTCTATTTTGGTTGAGAGGCAGACTAGTTAATGTACACCTTAAACTATGGCCACTATTTAAAAATGCACCTTGTCTTTATGCTCTGAAGTTTCTCATAGGAACTACTGCTGCAAATTCAGATTCCAACCAAGTTCTGAATTTTGTACAAGGATCATGTGAAACAGTAGCTCTCATAGTTTGCATATCAACAGCAATGATTTAAACTGACTAAGATCCCTTTTATGCATGCATCACCTGGGTTAAACCCAACAGATCTTATTTCTTCTTAAGTATTAGAACGATCCTCTCTTGTCCTGTTGCAATCAGATTTTGAAGATGGTTTTCAGGTTATCTAAGTAGAATATTGTTCTTGAAATGTGCATCTCGTCAGCTCTGATGGTTTTTCGTTTAGATTTTCATCCCATCTCTGTAGACTTTCCAATCATTAGTTTGCTTCCTGACACTGAACATTTTCATGCCCAGACCATGCATGTGAGCTCTTGTTGGACTGCAGCATCTTCCCTACAAGCATATCTCATTTCTTCATATTCTATGCTTTCTTCATTCTTTTATTTCTTTCCAAGCCACCATTCAATTTTCTTTTAGCAGCTTCCACTAAATAATCCTCAACTGATGTGTCAATAACCTTTTCACCATCTGTGTTTTGTAGCATTTTCTATAACATATATGACTTCTCTATCCTCATGCTTTCGTGTTTGTTGGCTGTCATATTACCTGTCAGTGGAAAGTGTGCAAATATTTAGCTGAAGGTGACTTATGTCAGACCTTGCTTCTCTCACAGAAAGGAGAAAGAAAAAAATCAGTCCTTAATGAACTCGGAGCTAAAGTAGATTAGCCTTTTTCTTCAGATAAGATGGATGATGCTATCAACATTATTAAGTCACTGGGTCTGAATTTCTCTTTGTGTAAATCCAGAGTAATAAGTGCTATTAAAGCTCCTGTCAATTCATCTCAATGACATATTTTAGTGTTTTGGCCAAAAACTAAAATAGTACTAGTCCCGATAAAATAGTCGACTTCATTATCCATTCAGTTTTCCTGCTTCCAAGTAGCTCGAAGTTACCTACTATCATTTGGTAATGGGCTTTCATTTTCAACAGTACATGATTAGTGCAATTACTTAAAACAGTTGAAACATCACTAGATTAATGAGAAAGCTCTCTTATGTAACCTCGCTCTAAGGAGTTTGGTAAAGGTTTTCCTTTTTGTTTTTATGCATAGATGAAGTGTCCTTTAAGTATTTTTTGCAATCCTCCCTAATTAGAGAATAGGTCAAGGTAAAAACTGTAAAGAATATTCTGGGATACAGTGGATTAAGGGGATGGACACATGACTCCATGGAATATTTCTTGTGACTGTTGGACCTATGACTAAATATCTCCGTAGTAAAATAAATATTCCAGTACATTTAATCTATGCATGATAGGTATATGGAGAAGAGAAGTTAAGGTAAGTTTTCAAGGAATTCACAGCATCTTTCACTATTGGCAAATGTTCTTTCACTCATCTAGAACAACATTCTCCTGTCTATTACCCTGGCTGTCCATTTCATCCACCTTCTCCAAGAAAAAAAAGATCCAAGTGAAACTTTGGAGAAAAGCTGTTCTAGTTTTGTTGGCATGTGCCGTATTTCCTCTCTCTGGTTATGGATATATTTTAGGAAAAGTTTAACATTTTCCATTTAATAGTAAGTGGACTTCCTAAGGTTAAATTTGTTTCTGGTGGTTCTGCATAACTCCTAAGTAAGTATTGCCTTTAGATTTTGTTGCTCTTGTTGTTCGAATTCACTTTAATAGTTCTGGAGAATTACTTGTGCCAGTATTTTCTGACCCACCCTTATTTGCTGACATTGGGAATGACCCTGAAATTGTTGAAATTAGAATTTGACTCTCTGGCTTCTGATGGGAGGTAGAAGCTGAATACTTGCAACCTCATTTCATTCACTAAAGAAGTCTGATAATGTTAATATATTTAGTGCACAATTCTTTTATTATTATTAGAAATAGGCTGGATAAAGAATTAGGAGCAAAAAATATGAAATGGAAAGGTAGAGACTTGTTCCTAAATTTATTTATAAGGAGAAAAAATTAATGGAAATCAGTGTTCTTTTATTGTGTTTCTATTCCTAAAAGAAATGATGAGCTGAGCAAAGAAAAAAGTGCTCGCCTATATTTTATCTCTCATTTATACATAAATATGGTTCTGATTAAAATACATTATGGTGGCTCTGACTAGGGAGAATTTATCTGTGGAAAAAAAACTTGAAAAGGATAATGTTTTATTGTTTGGTATTATCAGTGCTACAACCCAAACTCTTTACAGAGCTCAGTCCTACACAGAATATGTGGAATTACTAATGCTTCTTGCCTTCTGTGGCTTACTTCTTTACAGGGGAGCTAATCAGAAGTTCTGCATGCTCCTTTCATTTACTTTTGTGTGTGTCACAATTGCTTCTAACATTTTTCTCTTTTCCTCCCTCACCATGAATTTTCTCTTTTCTAAAGAAATTAAATCTCCTGAGCCCTTAAAGCTTTTTTTTTTCTTTTTTCTTTTCTTTCTTGGTGCTTTCTGCTATGCTTTAGAAAATTCAGGGTGCAGGTGCTTTTGGTGGTGTTTAGGAACTATGGCAAAATTACTCTCTCCAATTATTAGAAAAGGGGAAGCTCGAAGGCTCAGTTATTCAAGTGTACATGTCCATTTGGTGGTCTACGGCCAGGTGCTGAAGCAGAGTCATAGTACCACATTCTTAACGCTTATCTGAATAATGAAGGGGACTGGAGCTGCTGTTTCTGTTGTGGAGGTCTTTAGGCTCATCAGGTACGATATGGCAGGGATGGGATCTACAGTGTGACTATTGGAAGTGTGGCACATGGACGAGCAGCACTGATGTCAGCTGGGAGCCTGTTAGAAATGCAGAATCCCCAGTTCCACTCCAAAGTTATTGAACCTGAATGTGCATTCCAGCATGATCTCAAGGTGATTTATAAATGCACTAAATTTTGAGAATGTTTAGGAGTTACTTCTTGCTCAACAAATTTTCCAATGCTAATTGTTGAAATAATATTTCTAGGGATAGTTATGCACTAAAATTTATTCAAAGCATTCTATATTGTTTTGTTTCAACTAACCTTCACATCACATGTGAAAGGATATTTTCCTATTGTCCCCTTTTAGTAGTTATGGGCCTTATACTCAGAGAGGTGACATTACTTGTTCAAGATCACATAGGGGGCTGGAGTGGTATCTCAGTGGTTGGAGCGCTTGCCTGGTATGTGCAAGGACCTGACTTTGAACCCCAGCACCACATATACAACTAAGTATTGGAGAAATGAAGGCCAGATAAAAATTAAATAAAATTGATTCTTTCTCTCTTTCACTCTCTTTAATAAAAAAATAAAAATAAAAAAGATCACATGGGGAGGCATTTATTAATGAAGTTACTGAGACAATATCATCATATTACCATTTTAAAATTTGTTTTTAACCAATAAATAAAAGTATAAAACTATATATGTTAATGGAGAATCATGTAATGTTTCAATATATGTATATATTGCTAATACATAAATCAGATTAAACATATTTATGTCCTTATCATTTTTTATGCTGAAAACTTTCAAAATCCTTTCTTTTAGCTTTTAGAAGTATATAGTACATTATTTTTATGTATAGTCACCATACTGCACAATAGCACATCAGAATTGCTTGCCCCTAGCTAACTGTAACTTAGTACCCGTTGATCAACCTCTCCCTATCCTTCCTACCCTTGACTTTCTCTTACCTTTGATGACCACCATTCTACTCTCATTTTTTATTTGATTGACTGTTTTACGTTTCATACATGAGTAAGATAGATCATGCAGTACTCGTATTTCTGTGCCTGACTTATTTCACTTAACAATCTCAATTTCTGTCCATGTTGCCACAAGTGACAAGATTTCATTTTTTAAGGACTGAAAACTGTTGCATTTTATATATATATATATATATATATATATATATAATCACATTTTCATTATCTTTTCATCAGCTGATGAATGTTTCTGTTTCCATATCTTGGCTATTGTGAATAATGCTGAAATGAACATGGGAATGGAGATGTTCCTTCAACATAACAGAATTTCCTATGAATGCAATCTATCCCATAGTGGGAATACTGGATTGCAAGGCAGTTCTGTTTTTAATGTTTTGAGAGACCTTCATGCTGCTTTCCATAATGGATGCATTCATTTACATCCCTACCATAGTGTGCAAGAGTTTCCTTTCTACATACCCTGACCTGCACGTGTTATTTTGTCTTTTTTGATAATGAAAGTAAGATATTTTATTGCGATTTTAGTTTGGATTTCTATGATCATAAGTTATGTTGAACATTTTTTCATGTTTGAATGTCTTCTTTTGAGAATGTCCATTTAAATCTGTTGCCCATTTTAAATTGGGTTATTTATTTACAATTGAGTTTGTAAATCTACTTACCTATTCTGGATATTAATCCCATCTGATGTGTAGTTTGTGGATATTTTCTCCCATTCCATAGGCTGTATCTTCACTCTTTTGATTGTTTCTTCTGTTGTTGAAAAGATTTTTAGTTTGATGTCATCCCATTTGTTTGGTTTTGCTTTTGTTTCCTGTATATTTGTTATCTTATCCAAAATAATCCTTGATTCAAAAAGTCCTTGCTCATTCCAATGTCCTGAAGAATTCATCTTGTGTTTTCTTCTAATAGTTTCATGTATTACACTTAATTCTTCAGTACATTTTGAGTTGACTTCTGTACATAATTAAATGTCGGTGTCTCATTTCATTCTTCTGCATGTGGATATCCAATTTTCTCAGTACTTATGTCAAACATCAGTTTTTACTTCTATAGGCTCTCTCTTCTCTTCCATTTGTCTATGTTAATATCATGCTGTTATGATTAGGACAGCTTTGTCAGAAGTTTTGAAGTCTGGTAGTGTAATACCTCCTAATTTGTTTATTTTGCTCAAGATGGGGACTATTTGGTTTGTGTTTTTATATATGTTTGTGCGTTTGTATAAAAATTTTAGGATATCTTTTCTAGTTCTGTGAATAATGCAATTAGTATTTTGGTAGAGACTATATTAAATTTGTGTCACTTAGGGTAGTATGGGCATTTCAACAGTATTGATTCTTCCAATCCATGAACAGAACATGTCTTTCCAATTTTTTGTGACCTTTCTGATTCTTTCATTAATGTTTTATAATTTTCATTGTGGAATTTTTTTGTCCCTTTGCTTAAATTTATTTCTAGGTATTTTATTTTCTTTATAACTACCTGTAAATGGGATTTTTTCTTGATTTCTATTTCAAATAATCTGCTATTGGAATATAACAAAGCCACTGATTTTGTGTCCCTCAATCTGCTGAATTCACTTATTATTTCTAATAGATTTTTGGTGGAGTTTTGGGGCTTTTCTATATATATGATTGTGTCATCTTCAAAGAGTGAGAACTTGAATCCTTTTCCAATTTGGATGCCTCTTACTTCTTGCTCTGCCCTGTTGCTCTACTAAGACTTCAGTACTGTGTTAAGTAAAAGACGTAAAAGTGGACATTTTTGTTTTGTGCCATATCATGGAAAATTTTCATATTCTTCCCTTTCAATATAATGCTAACTGTTGATTTATTATAAAATGACCTGTATTATGCTGAGGTATATACCTGCTATATCTAATATGTTCAGTGTTTTTATCATAAAAAAAGTGCTAAATTTTACCAAATGACTTTTCTGTATCTTTTTAAATAATCATGTTTTTTATCCTTCATTCTGCTGATATGGTGCATTATGTTTATTGATTTGCATATATTGAACTATCTTTGTATCCCTGGAATGAATCCCACTGGATCATGGTGAATATTATTTTAATATGCTATTGAATTTGATTTACTGCTCTTTTGTTGAGTGTTTTTGTGTGTATGCAATGACTTTTGACAGTGCCTTTTGAGATGATCATTTTCTCAACAAATTCATGCAAATCAGGCTCTCCAGAAATGGACTTATAAGCCACATCATCTTATTTCTTTATAGTGAATACAGTTAATGCCACATTGACCAGACCACTTATTGTGGACATTCTAAGACAGCCTCAGTGTTAGATATCCTGACCCAGAGCCATTGTAAAATCAGATTTTTGTTAGCTTAAAATGTGATGGCAGTTAGCTGATGGTAGAAGAGTTAGCAGATGATTTTAGTGTGAAATGTTTTCAGATAATGATAATTTGAACTAGAGAGCACTGGCAGCTTGATTTTGGTTGATGGCACCCTTTACCCCCAGCAAGTCTACAGATTCAAAGTGTAATTCTGCCTCTACAGAGAATTTTGTTTTCAGGTATATTATAGCTCTTTCTTTGTCATGTTCATGCTATTGATTTGACTACATTCAAATTTTCATTTTGCATCTGACTAATGCTTGTTCCTGATCCCAGCCATTCCGAGCTAACTTTACTAATCTGTCTTTAGTAAGAGATGCCTTACTATTTTACAGATTTTTACTGTTCTCAGTTCATTTTTTTTCATAAAAGAGAAGGCTCATAACTACTGCTTCCTTGTTTGGGAATTTTGAGTAGCTTTGACATTGACTCAGTTAACATAATGGACATGTTCATGAAGATATATGCTATCATGCACACTGTCATAAGTAATATAATACACATTTATGAAATTAATCACAAACACAGTATCTATTATTTATCAAGCTCCTACCATCTGTTGAGAACTAAACTTTATTGTATAATTAAAAATCTAACAAAATATTTCATTTACATCTCATAACATAATAAGGTAAATATTACTGTCCACATTTTGTAGAGGAGCAAATGGAGTTGGACTGGTATTAAATAACTTACTTTAGATCATGCAGATGGTAGGTTATGGATATAGATTTTGGTATCTGTGACAAAAGCACAGGTTTTTTTCTCAGTTTCTCATTTTACCTTTCATACAGTACCTTATCTAATGAATATAGTTAATGGCAATATGCCATTCTCTTAGCACTCCACAAACTCTATCAGGGAGCTCTGATTTGTGAAAACAAGGGAGATATGAATATCTACAGACTGGAAGGAAGAAAATCTACCAGTGAGCTGCTCAGATAACATCTTGATTGAGAATTTCATCCTATTTTCAGAACCATTTTAACAATCTAATACATTTTCTCTCATCATTGAAACAATGATACAATTTAAACAACTTTTGGACACTACATAAAATAACAATGTGGAGTTATTTTTGTTTACTGCATTATTCTGTGTATACTACAAAATTTTATGGGACTTTTAACAAATAGTAAAATTCTCTGTAATTCAGTAAACATTTTTGTCTTGCTTAATAGGAAAAATGATCACACTCAAATTCAATTCCTTAAGAACTAGATAAAACTGAAGTCCCAGTGACTTAAGAAAAATCAAGATCTTTTTAAACCAATAGTGGTTCATATTCACCCTATGCCCAGCACTCTTTTATTCACATGTAATATTAGGTATATAAAACATATAAGGATTCCTAACCTCTTAGAATAAATTTCTGTAATAGTTATGATCAGAAGGTAGTATAGAAAAAATTAAAAGGAGGACACGTGAAATAAAACTGGAAGTGCTGGTAGAGATAATAGATAGTGATGTGGTTAGAGTAGGTTAGAGTAGATCTTGTGGAAAAGGATAGTATTGAATGAAGAATTGAAGAAGATGGAGTAACAAGCATTCCAAGTAAATAACTTCCACAAAGCTTAAAATGGGAGCAGTGAATAGGAAAGAAATTAGTGGCTGGTGTAGAGAGAGGGGGACAGAGAGACAAAGTAGTAGGTGACAAATGATAGAACAATGGGCCAAATCACATGGACATCATTAGCACTTATAAGGATTTTCGTTTCTGCTATGAATGAAATAAAAGATTGTTGATGACTTAAAACAGAAAAATATTAAGTTTGTATTTTAAAAGATAATTCCAGATAACGTATTAGAAATAAATTATAGAAAGACAAGAGAAAAATCAGGCAACTATTATAATAAGTCTTAAATGAACCATGGTATATTGGATCAGAGAAATAGCAATAGAGGTAGGCAGAAGCATTCAGATGATGGATATGTTTGAAACTACAGTCAACAAGATTTTCTGATGGATTTGATGTGAGGCATAAGGGCAGAGAGATGTCAAAATTGACCCCAAAGTATTTGGTATGAGCAATCTCAATGATTATTATCCACTGCGATGAGGGAAACTGTGTGTGTAAGAGGTTGTTTCAGGGGAGAGAGGAAGTTAGGAGTGCAGTTTTGAACACGTTGATTTTGAGAGGTCTAATGTGTACTCAAGTGTGGATGATAGTAGGTTGTTAGGTGTACATGTCTGAAATTTGAAGAACAATACAAGCTAGGATCATAAATTTGGGATTTGTATCGTATAGATCGAATGTTAGGAACCCAAGATTGAATGAGGAAGTGAGCATAAATCGAAAATCAAGAAGAACAAAGGAAATGAACCCCAAATTATTCCAACTTTAAAGAATTGAAAAGAAGGGGCAAGAGTGGTGGCTTGGTGGTTATGGCACTTGCCTGGCATGCACGAGTATGTGAGTTCAAACCCCAGCACCACGTACACAACAAAGTCACAGAGCAATGAAAGCCACACGAAAAATTAATTAAAAAATTGTTTCTCTCTTTCTTTCTCTCTCTCACTGTCCTTTTCTCTTTAACAAAAAAAAAAAAGAATTGAAAAGAAGAATAGGAACTGACAGTACATACTGAGAAAGAGTAACCACTAAGGAAAAAGGAAAGTTGAGATGTGTGTCCTAGAAGCCAGGAGCATCAAAGGAATTCCACCTCTGGCTGTAATGTATAAAATTGCAAGACTTTCCCATTCATCTTAACCAAAAGAAACTAGATAAGCTATCAAAATCATGGTTTTTAAAACCTACCAGAATCTTAAGATATAATAAAACATAAGTTAATAAATTGCAGAATGCAATGACTTCTTTATTAGAAGACAAAAGGCTCATGGTTGCTCTTAAAACCAGGAAATCAATGGAAAGGAGAATATGACATAGGTGTCAGTAGGGTAAACCAAATGCACTCTTGGTGGACTTCTACTGACCATGTGCAATCTCAAATTAGAATATTGAGGAGCCTAGCCACAGACCAAGTCTTCTCCTCCTGGCTAATAGTTTGTGGAGTACTCAGGAGCTGGAGACCTGAAGGCAAATGAGAGAACCCTGATGGGGAACACAGGCTGTAGTCCAGGGCACATCACCCATCCTGGGAAAGCTGGGGCTTGATGAATAAATGGAGAGAAATCCATCTGAGGCACTGTGGGTTTTCAGCCACCCATGTTTGGAAGGAAGATAAATTAAAACCTCTCCAAAGCATTCAGATCTACCATAGAGAATAAGCTGGCCTCTGCATCAAGACTGAAGTGCATCCAGGCTGAGGACAAGATTGGAAAGTAAAAAATTATACAGTACCCCCCAAATTTGGCTCACTGACTGTAAAATGTAAGATTTCTCATGGCTTGGAATACCATACAGTTATCAGAGTTGTCTGGAATCTCAATGATGCCTTGCTAAAAAGAAAAAAAAAAAAACCAACCTGATCCTACCTTTAAAATGAATCCTCAAAAAACTAGGGATGAGCCCACCATATGATCCTGCTATTTCCTATCCTGGGTATTTTTCCAGGGGATTTAGAATCAGCACATTACAGTGATACAGCAATATCTATGTTCATAGCAGCTCAATTTACAATAGCTAAATTATGGAAACAATCCAGATGTCCCTCACTGGACGAATGGATCCAAACACTGTGGTACATATATACCATGGAGTTTTACTCAGCAATTAGAAA
>PVKS010013129.1:0-51754 GCA_004027875.1 Aplodontia rufa | reverse complement strand
ATCTGGATTTAACTCATGCTACTAGACCAACTTTCTCATTGTCCAGGGTCTAGACCCCACCTCCACAGATGAGTGGAGACAATCGACCCTTAGATCTCTGGGTTAAGCTGATTTTACTCATCATGATCTCTTCCATAACCATCCATTTACCCTCGAAGGCTGCAATATCATTGTTTCTAATTGCTGTGTAATATTCCATAATGAAAGCATTTTATTGTAATGGTGAAATGATAATATAAACAATGTGACAATACGCACAGATCTTAGTTACCTGTCAGAAAATTTGAGGAATCACTCGTAGGCATTAGAAATAGTTGATCCTGAAAGATGGTAATTTACAAAAGATCATTCCTCATATTCTTTGTGGAGAAAAATAGGGGATCCCCATTTTTATCACATAATGGTATGTGAATTTTCCACAGGTGTGTTAGTCAGCTTTTAATGAATATGATGAAAATACCTGACAAGAACAACTTAGATAAGGAAACCATTGCTTGGGATTCAGATTTTAGAAGTTCAGTCTGTAGTCTCCTGACTCCATTCCTGAGCCTGAAGTGAGGCAAAGCACCATGAGAAAAGAGCATGAGAGGAAACATCTACACCTCTGGAGGCTGGAAAACAGAGGTTGAGAAGAAGGAGCACAGGGAAGATGAAGCTTCTCAGGGTGCACCTCCAGTGATCTGCCTCTTCCAACCATACCTCACCTGCTTACTCTTACCACACGATCTATTTAAACTAGGATGAGGGGCTGGAGTGGTGCCTCAGTGGTATCGCACTTGCCTGGCATACTCAAGGACCAGGGTTCAAACCCCAGCATCACTTACACAACTAAGTGTCAGAGCGATGAAAACCAGATGAAAAACTAAATAATATTAATTCTCTCTCCCTCTCTCTTTAAAAACAATATAAAACAAACAAAAATGAAACTAAGATAAACTGTTTATGGTAGAGCTCTCAGAGTCTAATTATTTTGCATCTAAACATACTTGCATTAACAAGAGAAACTTTGGAGTTCACCTAAAATCCAAACCATAGCAACAGGTTTAATAAGCACCAAATTTTCTTAGTGAAGAACTTGGTAACCTCAGAAGCATCCTGCAGTAACCGCAATCTGATAGGAAAGGATTGTGATTTCTATTGCTGACAAAAATCACAGGTACCACTATGCTAGTCTACTTTGTTGTCTATAATCATAATTGCAAAACATCCTACATTTGATATAATATTCAAAATCAAATATAATAGTTATTCTTCCTAAGTTTTTTTTTTTTTAAAGAGAGAGGGACAGTGAGAGAGAGACAGAGACGGAGAAAGGGAGAAACAACTTTATTTAGTTTTTCACATAGCCTTAATTGCTCTAACACTCAGTTGAGTACGTGGTGCTGGGGTTTGAACCCAGGTCCTCACACATGTCAGGCAAGCGCCGAAACCGCTGAGCCACCACTCCAGCCCCTCTTCCTAAGTTTTTTGATTCCCTGATTTTCTTTCTGCAGAAGTCATGAGATGAGTAGAATCTAGCCACTAGAGTAGAGTCATTAACCTCCCAACAACCATCCACTTAACTCTCTACTTCATTCCGTTGGTAAAAAATAAACTTTATTTTAAAAAATTCATTGAAATATTATAATTATTTCAGAAGTTTTTAAATGCCAAATTTTTAATTTATTTTTTATTTGTTTTTCGTTCTTGCGTGAAAGCTACAGAAATAAGTAGAAAATGGAGTGTTTAGCAATTACAGTATATAAAGTTATAATACAAATATTTGAACAGAAACACAATCCATATAATTTTCATACCACTAATTTCATAAGATAAAAGTATTTCTGATATCTGTTTAATTATTAAAATATTTGGATTTTATCACAATAACATAAATTTATACTTTTGCTACAGAATTGAACATAAGCCATTTATTGATCACATGAAACATATAACTGTAGAATTTTTAGCATGACCTGAAAACTAGTAAAAACATGAAATATAAAAGAAAATTTAACAAACTGACTAGGTTCAGAAGTTCTAGGGTACAACTAACAGGAGTTACATTAAAACTAATTTGAAGACAGTAAAATACTGATACATACATATATATATATATATATATATAATACAAATTATTAAGAATGATTGTTTATAATAATCTTTCCAAAAGGTCATAAGCATGTAAGTAGAATAACTTTAATGTCTTTTCAGATTTTCAGAGAATAACAATTCAACAACTTTAACTTATAGGAAAGACTATTTTGAGATGGGATTTCATTACCCGTAACAATTGAACATTCACATATCTGAGTAAGATTAAAGACTTTTGGACCCCACTTAGCTCAATTATTTAGTGCTCATAGCCTTGTCTCAATGTTAGAAATGATTGGTAATGCATGTCTGATGAGTCGGTCTTCTAAACTTATTGTTCTCTCACTCTTTCCTGTATAGTTCTCTAGCTTCCAAATATGAGAGAAAACATACTGCTCTTGAATTTATGAGTTTGGATAATTTCACTCAGTATGATTTTCTCCATCGCCATCCATTTGTCAGCAAAGGCTGTGATTTTATTTTTTAAATAATTGAGTGGAATTCCATGGTGTGAGTTTGTGTGTGTGTATTGCAGTTTCTTGATCCATTGCCCAATGATGAGCATCTGGGTTAATTCCATCATTAGCAACCATGAATTGTGCTGCTATAGATATTGATGTTGCTGTATTGCTGCAATATGCTAAATTTTTATCTTCTGGGAAAATATCCAGGAGTGGGATAGCTGAGTCAAATGGGGTTCCATCCCTAACATTTTGAGGAGTCTTCATACTGCTTCAAAAAGTGGTTGTACTAGTTTGCAGTCCCATCAACAGTGTTTACGGGTTCTTTTTTCCCCACACCCTCTCCAGGGTTTGTTATTTGTATTCTTGATCTTTGCCATTATACCTGGAGTGAGGTGAAATCTCAATAACAAGACCAATAAAGCAGAGGAAAGGAATTAAGAGCAGGAACAGGGAGAAGGAAAGAGATAGTTTTGGGGAATGAAATGGAGCATATTATGTGTTTTGTACTTATGCGTATTTTAAAATGAATCCACAATTATACATAACTGTAATGCAGTAGTAAAAAAACCTTAAAAATAGGTAACTGAATAAAAACTGACACTAAAGTTTTATATAAACGCTTTTAAAATAAAAAAATTATAAATTTCATTTGTGAGCCCAAGAATGATTTCTATATTATTCATAGTAGCTAACCCGAAAGAAAAACTCAAAAATGCCATAACACGTTAATAGTTGTTAAATAGTATTATACTACTATTTCTATTTTTCTTAGTTATTATTTTTCTTAGATTTTTCAAATTACTTACAAACCTCATAAAAATGGTTAGTCATTAAAGATTTACTGGACTCTGCGTTATAAGAGGCCCTTTGCATGTATGTCATGTATAATACTCAGAAAATTTTACTAGGTTGTTATTGCTCATCGCCATTTATGGATAAGCATATTGTAGTATGATGAGGATAAATAACTTACATTATTTTCAGACAGTATTAAGTTTGGGTTAGAACTTCATTTCCACTACTAAAAAACAAACAAAAATCCTTCTGCATCAATATAACAGATAAAAGTTTTAAAATCAACACTAAACCTTGGGGGCAGTACTGTAAAAGATGATAGAGAAGCAATAGTGGTATCCAGGTCCTTATTAGAAAGATATTATAGTTTTCCACGTGAGAAATAAAAGACTGAACTGAGGCAATGACAGCCAATATGAACATAAATTTAAGAGCTATTTACAATGTGGACAGATGAAACTGTTATCATGGCAGAGGAATCCCCTGGAATTTCTAATTATCAGCAAAATGTAGAAATAAGCTCACAGTGATACTCAACTAAAACTTTGAGAAAAGAAAGAACTTCTAAATGTCATATTGTACTGTAATCTAAGATGAAAACATTTTTGTTTTGTGGTTGTGAGTGCACAGAATTGTTGTTGGAGGAGCTTTTGGATTTCTGTGTATATATAATTCAGAATGGTGTGGAGAAATTGTTTGATTTTCTTTTGCTTGAGGAAAGGTTTCAGGGGCCTTTTTGAGTATCAAAACTACTGGTAGGTAGCTGATTATTCTCAATATCTTCCCTTCTTCTTCTTCTTTCTCTCTTTCATGCAACATACAAACACATACACACACCCATCATATGGTAAAAGGTTTATTTTACTTTTAAGATGATCACCAATTTGATAAACTGTCAAAGTAAAAAATGAAATCCATATTATCTGAAAATCAAGGAATGTATTAAAACTTTATTTATTATTTATAATTTTAATTTTTGAAGAGAGAAGGACAGTGAGAGAGAGGGACACAGATAATCAAAATTATTAGTTTTTTTTTTTTGAGTTTTCACATGGCCTTCATCGATCTGACACTTAATTGTGCACATGGGTGCTGGGGTTTGAACCCGTGTACCCGCACATGCCGAGCAAGCGCCATAACCGCTGAGCCGCTTCAACAGCCCCTATAATTTTAATTTTTAATTTAAATATTTAAACTAATGAAAATATATAACCAATTTAAATTGTGTCTTTTTTCTCTTGTAACATTATTTTATTTATTTGACAGATCATTTCATTTGATTGTGTTTATTTACAGAACATAAATTCTATGTTCAAAAATTTTAATTCAAAATAAAACATTAGAAAGGTCATTATTTAACATATGTTTTGAAATGAGTATGATAGAAGGCTATAGTTCAACTTTCTAAATCCATTTTGGTAATTCCTTGGAATGGATGAATTATACAAATGATTGTGATTACATTTTTGAAGCAAGCTACACATATTTGAATAACTTAGACTTCCCTTTTTACAGAATTTTTTTTTCAATTTCAGCTTGAAAATGCACTCTTAACTTGAAATTTTGTTTTTGTTTGAGCTTAGTACACATATGAGGACAAGGAAACTTTTAGACATACAAAATTTATTTTTTGCAACATTTCGATGTATAAATTATGATTAAGTGTTTCCCTGTAGCTGAATAAGAACAGATGCATATAATGAATATAACAAAAACAGAAACAGATGGCTTACCACATGCATAACATCTTAATTCATTTCTTTTATGTAATACAATTACATAGCAAGTACACTATATTTAATTGATTTTCTTAGAATTTTCCAAAAGGTTTTTGGAATCACATCATACACTTTTACATGTACAACATTCTGTTGTTATTGTTGTAGGAATGTATTAACTTTTCCAATTAAAACACACACAAATACTGTGTTTATCTTATTTGTGTAAGGTAGTGTTACTTTTCTTTCACTAATTACAGAAAGTGCTAAATAAAATAAGTTTCATGGGAGAATTAATGTGTTCAAGGAGAAAAAGAAATATTTATCTCACCCTCCAAAATGAACATTGCATATGATTTTTTATTTCCTATGATCTACTTTCCTGAACATGTTTTTAAAATATTGGTGTTAGAGATCACTTACTTCCAAACACTTGAAGAATTAATTTAGATGCAGGATCAGTTTGGCTTTTAACAGGAAGAAAACATTTAGAGAAAATTAAGGCACATCTATGAAAAAAATGGCGATGTATAAAATATTCTCAGGCTCTTGGGGATCAAAAGGGATTGGGGTTTGGAATATCTGGATTTATGAAATCAGCTAATTTTTAGGTTTTCGTTTGATTTTTATTGTATGATTGCAGACTTAAAACAAAATTTCTGACAAATTTGGATCATTCGAGTCACCACATCCTCTATTATTCCACAGAAACTTTATCAGTTTCTGTGTGTTTTATAGTTTTACTTCTTCTCAGGTATAAGCTCAGGGATTATCTTTAGTACAGTCAAATAACAACATTACACTAAGCTATGTGCAGCCTTGGAAAGATCTCAACTAACTTAGAATTTAGGTCAAGTTTGTCATCCTGTTATTGATATCTAAATCATTAACTGGAACTTATTTACAAATTTATCAATCCTGGTCTTGAAACTTTCTGTTGTCTAAACTTATTATTCTCTCACTCTTTCTTATATTGCATTCTAGCTTCCACGTAAGAGAGAAAATATTTGGCTTTTGAGTTTCTGGATTGGGCTAATTTCATTCAGCATGATTTTCTCCATCTCCATTCATTTACCAGCAAAAGCCATGATTTCATTTTTTAAATAGCTCAGTAAAACTACAAGAAACCACAGTTTCTTGATACATTCATCCAATAATGGGCATCTGGGTTGATTTTGTAATTTATCTACTGTGAATTGTGCTGCTATAAACATTGATGTACCTGTGTCACTGTAGTATACCAAAATTATGTCTTCTGGGAAAGTGCCCAGGATTGAGAGAGTTGGATCATATGGTTTCATGTCTATCCATCTAATTTCATTAATCTCTCCTAATATTATTAGATGAAATTATATTATATATATATAAATATAAGAAATATAAGTGAATGAAAAAATAAGATTTGTACATATAAAAAGACTCTAAAGACAAAGAAAGCATATTAATTTAAAACATCATTTTCATGAAAGTATTATACATTTGATTCTTAATAAAATATAGAATGTTGAGTGATAAGAGCTGTATATTTGAAAGGGTGGAAAAATAAAGTAACTCCAATTATTGTAAAGCATCTTTTTTTTAAGAGAGAGGGACAGTGAGAGAGAAAGAAAGAAACAATTTTTTATTTATTTTTTCATGTGGCTTTCATTGCTCCAAGACTTCGTTGTGTACATGGTGCTGGGGTTTGAACTCACTGACTTGCACATAGCAGGAAAGCACTATAACTACTGAGCCACTGCTCCAACCCTATTGCAAATCATTTCTAAGGGAAGTCTCCAATGTTAAAGTCATTATTTGAATTTCCATTTTTGTTAAGAGACATTCTAATATGTTGACTTTCTTGGTCATTTCAGATAAAGTTTACTAGAAAAATTAAAATTATGTAAGTACTGAAGCAGAAAGCAAATGAGCCAGATTATAAAACTATCAAACATTAGGCAGATAATTCAATTATAGGGCTTAGATTATTTTTTAAAATACAGGCATTTTTTAATGTTCACTGCATAATGTTAATAATTTTTCCCCTACAGTAACCCTTGTAATTACAGATAAGGCATGCAAACATATTTGTACTCTGGTAAGATCTTTAACCAGAAAATAATGTTGTGCTCATATTGTTTTGCTTAACAATATGAAATTTCACTAACTTGATATTCATTTGAAGGTACAAAGTGAGTAATGACAACCTAGTATATAAAACATAATTAGAAAGTCATGCAACAAACCAGTCTTTTTCATGTTTGTATAATGTTTTCCTAAATTAGAATGAAATGGGGCTTACAACATATTTAAGATAATCAAAGGCAAATTTCTCTGTGCCTTTCTTCATTATCTTTCTTTCTCTCCTTTTACTCTCTCCTTTCTCACACACACGCACACATACTCACACACACACACACACACACACACACACAGAGTCCTAAAAAATACTATTTGCTAGGGATAAAGGAACTTCTTAATCTTGTCAAGGCCATTTACAACAAACCCACAGCCAACATATTTAATGGAGAAAAACTGAAAGCATTCCCACGAAACTTGTATTTAAGACAGGCTTTCCACCCTTACCACTCTTATTTAATTTAGTCCCTGAATTCCTAGCCAGAACAAACAGACAATAAGAGGAGGAAATTAGACAGATTTGAATAGGAAAAGAGGAAGTTAAATTATCTCTATTTGCCAATGATATGATCCTGTACCTAGAAAACCCAAAAAATTCTACAGCAGACCTCTAGAGCTTATAAATGAATATAGCAAAGTTATAGGATACAAGATTAACCCATAAACCAATAGCTTTCCTATACTCCAACAGCAATTCTACCAAAGAAGAATTCAGGAAATGTGTCCCATTTCACAAAAAACTCAAAAAGAATAAATACTTGGGTATTAATATAACATAGGAAGTAAAAGACCTCTATGATGAAAACTCTCAAACTTTGAAGAAAGAATCTGAAGAAGACCTGAGAAGATGAAAGGATATCCCATGTTCTTGATTAGACAGGATCAATATAGTTAAAATAGCCATTCTCCCAAATGCCCTATACAGATTCAACATAATCCCTATCAAGATACCAATGTCATTCTTCACAGGTATAGAAAAATAAATTCTCAAATTTATTTGCAACAATAAGAAACCCAAAACCCAAAATAGCCAAGGCACTATTAAGCAAAAAATAAATAAATAAATAAATAAATAAATAAAAAATAAAAAGAAAAGAAAAGAAAAGAAACAGGAGATATTGCAATACCTGACCTGAAATTATACAACAGAGTTGTAGTAACATAAATGGTATGTTATGGTATGAATATAATAGGCAGATCAATGGAATAGAATAGAAGACACAGACTAACCCAAAAATATACCTAGGAGGAAATACAGCCTGTTCAACAAATGGTGCTGGACAAACAGGACAGCCATATGCAGACAATTGAAATTAGATCCTATTTCTCACCCTGCACAAAAATCAAATCAAAATGGATCAAAGAAATAGGAATTAAACCAGTAACCATACAATTATTAGAAGAAAAAATAGGATTGACACTCCACCATATTGGTGTAGGCACCTTCTTCCTTAACAAGGCTCCCATAGCATAAGAATTAAAATAAAAAATTAATGAATGAAAAGCTTCTGCACAGCTAAGGAATTAATCAAGAATGTCAAGAAAGAATCCATAGAAAGGGAGAAAATCATGTTTAACTACCTCTAACAGGGAACTAAATATCCAGAATATACAAAGAACTCAAAAAACTTAATACCAAAACACAAACACTCCAATCAATAAATGGGCTTTGGAGCTAAACAGAAACTTCTCAACAGAGGAAGTCCCAAAAGACAAAGATATATGAGAAAATGTTCTACTTCACTAGCAATCAGAGAGATGCAAATCAAAACTGCACTGAGATTTTTATCTCACTCCAGTCAGAATGGCAAAAATGAAGAATAGAAACAATAACAGGTGCTGAAGAGGTTGTGGGGAGAAAGGAACCCTAACACACTGTTGGTGGGAGAGTGCACACTGGGCCAGTGACTCTTGAAAGCAAGGTGGAGACTCCTCAGAAAAAACTAGGGATGGAACCACCATACAATCCAGCTATCCCACTCCTAAGTATATTCCCAAAAGAGCTATAATCAGCACATTACAAAGACACAGCTACATTGATGTGTATAGCAGCTCAATTTACAATAGCCAAATTATGCAAACAATAATGATGCCTATCACTGGATGATCAGATCCAAACCCTGTGGCAAATACATGAAATGAAGTTCTCTTTGGCTGTTAGAAAAAATGATACCATGATTTTTTTGCAGATAAATGAGTGAAATGGAGAAAATCATGTTGAGTGAAACAAGCCAAACCCACACCACAGACTTAAGGGTCAAATGTTTTCTTTCACATGTGGAAGCTAGGGTAGAACATGAAATAGGATGTAAGTCAGTCAAGTGGATTTAACTGGCCCACCAAATTTGAATTAACATATAAGCTGTGGGAAATGTAGCTATGAAGGGAGGCAGTAGGAGAGAGCGAGAGAGGAGAAGGAGGCAAAATGGGCAGTGTTCAATACGATAGATTATAGTTGCCTCTCATGAGAAACGCAAATATACCCAGGCAGGCATATAAATCTAGTATTTTCAATGTTTAAAATACGTGTATATGGTCATTTGTATCTGTAACTTAAGGGAATTACAAAGGAGACATGAGATGTGGAGTGGGGAAAGTGGGGAGATCCTGGACGAGGATGGAGTTTAAGCTACTCTGTCAAGATGTATGGATGCATGAATGTGAGCCGACAAATCCCTTCATTATGTAAGAGGATGTTGAACCAATAAAAAATACTCTCTGCAAATACAGAAACGTATACAATCTGTGTTTAAAGAAGTGTATCTAGGGCTGGAGGGGTTGCTCAGTGGTTGGAGCACTTGCT
Source organism: Aplodontia rufa (assembly GCA_004027875.1). Lineage (NCBI taxonomy): Eukaryota > Metazoa > Chordata > Mammalia > Rodentia > Aplodontiidae > Aplodontia > Aplodontia rufa. The sequence continues at coordinate 41,783 of PVKS010013129.1, read as the reverse complement.
GGCATCACAAGGACATGGTTCAGACCCCAGCACCACAAGCACAGCTAAGTGTTTGAGGAACAAAGGCCAGACGAAAAAATAAATAAAATTTAATCCCTTTCTCTCTCTTTCTCTACTCCTCTTTCCTTTTCTCTTTAAAAAATTTTTGTCTAATTTAAGACAAAATGTTACATCTATTATTCCTTCTCTATTAATGACAAAGTTCTACATTAAACTACACAAAATAGATCTCTCTGAGATATAAAAGTCTGACTTTGAATACATGATTTAACTATCCCAATTCAAATCAAACTGTTTTGTTTTGAGAACAGTCAAGGACCAAGGATTATGCTGGGTCTCTGATACATATTATCTAATTAAATGTTGGAATTCAGTCAGAGACAAGGATGCAAAAAAGCCTATCAGTGGGAAAGAAAATAATTATGTTCATTTACTCATCAAATATTTATTGGGCCCTGTTAGGTGCAAGGCATGAAACTCTATACTATGCATGTCATACTTAGATTCAGAGATAATTAAAACTGAAACATCACCAGGGAAGAATGTTATGTGACTAAAGTGAGGGACAGAAGAAGCTGCTTTGGGAAAACAGAGGAGATCAATATAATTAAGGATGGGAACTGATAAAAGGATGTCAGAGTGGGAGCAAGCAGGAAACTTGCTTTATGCTGTGAGTTGGAGATACCGGTATATATAAGTGAAGATGAAGGAGAAAGAGGAATGCAAAGGAAGTTAAGAAACATGTTAAAAAGCATGATGTTTATAAAAGAAAAGAATATATTCTTCATGTTACATGTTTCTTGATTTGCTTTGTAAATTTAGAATTTCTCCAAAACTCAAAAGTAGATTTTTATGAAGACTATATAATTGGACTGAAAATACTTGAACAAGGTTCCCATGGACAATGATATGTTTGCCTCCAAGAGTTTATGCACTGTGTGGTTAAATAGTAGTCGGTAGGGACTTCAGAGGCATGCAGCCTGAACAATGAGAAGAGTGCCCATATTTAGAAGGGTCCTATGCTTGGTTTAATACTCTGTTGTCACTGCCTAAAAATCCTTATTTTCTTTGAACAAAGGATCCTACACTTTTCATTTTTTAGTGAGTCCCACATATTAACTTTTCAAGGCATTAACTTTCTTAGGGGAGCCTGTAGCCTCCTCTTTGACTGTGTCCTGACTTATCTTAGAGTGTTAATATAGGAATAAATTTATTGATTTTTCTAAACTGTCAAATGTTCATAGATATTTGAGCTTTCTCAGCTTCATTGAATGAGAAATTAAAGGGTGTAACTTTGGAACTAATACCATATCTTAAGGTCAGGATGATAAAAAAAAAATCTGAGAAGTTGGCACCCATACTTGGATGAGAGAACTGAAGAAATGCTCCTGTAGGTTCCTGAGGCCATATAAGCTCTTAGAACGTTCCTGTGGCTCCTGAAGTCTGCCAAATTTCTAGTTTATACTGAGACAATGAATTCCTCTTCAACTTTAGTATGGTTTAATCATATTTTTTTCTGACTCTCAGAAAGAACAGGTCCTTATAAACATCTATTCAACAGAAATCAAGAAGGAGGGTTGTGTTTCATGAACCCTAATCTGTATCATCTCCTATAGTGGTCATAGAAAATGTACCTTGACTATGTTAGGAACCCACCCAACATAGCGACAGAAGTTACCTGTCTAGCCGTTCCCCTTGTATCTAATACAGTATATAACATTTTACAGGTAAATGTATATATATGTGTGTGTGTGTGTGTGTGCATGTGTGTGTGTGTGTGTGTGTGTTAGAATTTTCTCTCACATTTCTTCATCTATATGGAAGTTATTTTGGATTGTGATATAAATTAGGATTTCTTTAATTGTTGAATCATCTATGTGCTTTCTTCCTTACAAACTGGATTTATCACATCCTTGTCAGATTGACAGTGATTTATTAAGACACTATGTATAAGTAAAACACTTTCCTAGTTTGGGCACCCATTTAATAATTGTCTACTAAACTGAACATTACAGATCTATTGATTAATGTCATAAAGATGTAAAAGTAAAAAAGGTTTATTACAATAGAGGGACAACATCCATCATTTTCTTAACAGAGAATGTCTGTCATTCTTGAAAGACAGATTTTCATTACTTCCAGTCATGCTGGTGTTTATCTTATTCCGTTTATATATTTGTAGATATGACTAATGTAGCGAGGCAAATGTGAACATGTACAAGAATACAACAATGCTTTGAACCTGGGAAGGAGAAATTCTGTGATGTAGAGCTCATACTTTTTCAAATGAGTTCCCATATTTTGTTAAGTCTTAGGATGTCATTTATTATAAGAGCCACCAACATTTTATGTGACACTAAGAAATTTTTAAATGCCACTTATAAAAACTAGATAACTTGCAAAACCTTTTAAATACGACAACTAAACAGTACAGTTAAGGAAATATCATTGAATATGGAAATTTTTTTCAATGTCTATTTTCTTCAGGTATGTAAGGGCTCATATTTTTCTTTGTCCAGATCAACATTGGAGATTATCTAACTTTGATTTAGGCTAGTGTGGTTAGCATAAAATTTTGCTTTATTATATCTATATTTACAGTTTTTATTCTTACTGATGAGTTAAAGAATACTTTCATGTACTTATTAGTCATTCAAATTTCTTCAACTGTGAATTACATGTTTTCTTCTGCACATTTTTTTACATGTTTATTATTTTTTTATTTTTTTAATTGATTAATTAGCCTGGATTACTTTATTTTTCACTTATACAAGTTGCAGTTAAGAGTTCCCAGGTTTTGATAGAACTCTTTATCCTCTCTTGAATGTAAATTCTTCATGTTAAGATAGTCACATTCATCTTCACATTATAGTTTTACTTTTGTGCTATATTAATTTAATACTTTCTTATCCTAAAAGCATAAACTAGTCTCTTCATAAAAAATTCTACCATGTTGTCATTGTATTTAAATAATTAATCCCTGTTGTATACTTTTTGTTTGTGTGTGTGTCTGTATGTGTGTCTGTGTGTGACATGAGATAGGGAATTCTTTTTATTTCTTTTCCTGAGAATAAATCAATCACAGGGTCACCAGTTGTTAATTAATTCATCCTTCAGCTCAGAGTGACACGTCATGCATACACTGTCATAAATCAAGTTTTCATAAGGTTTTGGTCTGTTCTTGGCTCTCTATTCCATTCCATTATACTAACTAAGAATTCAGGGGTTGGGGATTTAGCTCAGCGGCAGAGCACTTGCTTAGCACATGCAAGGCCCCGAGTTCGGTCCTCAGCCCTGAAAGAAAACAACAACAACAAACAAAAAGAATTCACATGTCAAATAATACTATTCCGCCGCTTCATATTTAGTCATTATAACTGTAGGGGAAGTTCCCTTCTCTTGATCATTTGCAGAAACAGCTTTTTTGTGCTCTTTGCACTTCTCAATGTATTCCATGAATCACATGCTTGCAATTGTGATTGAAATTTATTTAAATTAGCAAGATAATTTGGGGAAGAATGAGTATATTTTAAAGTTTTTGAAATTTATTGTCCCTCCAAATTATGATCTTATTTAATATCTTTTAACATATTTTCTCTATCCAAAATCAACTTGTTCATTGTAAAAAAACTTGTTACTAGATATCCGAAATGTTTTTATGCTTTATCATAAATTGAAACTATTTGTGTAATAATCTCAACACATAATTTCTTTTTTTAAAAGGGAGAATCAATTCTATTAGTTTTTCATATGACTTAGCTGCACTGACACATCATTGTGTATGTGGGGTGCTGGGGCTTGAACCTCGTCCTCATGCATGTTTGTCAAGTGCCATAACCACTGAGCCACCACTCCAGGCCCAACACACAATTTCTTAAATAAAATATTTTATTAAAAGTACATAGAAATTTAACAGATTTATGTATGCAATTTTCTCATATTTATTAACTATGTTGAGTTCTATTAGTTTTAATAATTTATAGATTCATTTCCATTCTGAATGTGAACAATCTTAATTTACAAGAAAAGGTATGCAAGAATTACTTATTTTCAAATATTTAAAGACCATCATAAACCCAAATTGAACAACAACAAAGACTAATGTGAAAATATATCCCAGTGATTCCTGTGATTGGCATAGCATTCCTCTAATTCCACAAAATGTCTGGCAAGTTTATTTATTTCTTTAGAGAACAGAGGGTATTGAGATGATATCAAGTCCTCCGTCCATTTTAAACACCCTGTATTTTTACCAACCCACGTGGATGCATGGAGAGCTCCTGTTTATGCTAAGTGCAGAGGCTAGGAGACTAACAAGGTTTCAGAGTTCTGGTGGTAGATCTCAGCTGCCACAGGGATGCACACAGCCTTCCTCTGAGCAGTTGTACCCCTCTGAAGTTGCTTAAGAGAACACTGTGAATGCTTCCAGGATTCTTGAACACTTTCCAAGTATATTGGACTCTACAATGTCTCCCTCCTTTGCCTCTCAATCACACTATATTTTCCTAGACTACATAGTATTCCCACATTTGCAAACCATGCTAGCATAAAACCTTTAATGACTTTAGGTTTTGGAATAATACAAAAGCTTCTGATTTCAAGTATTTTTTTCCTCTAAAAATTGGTTAGTAAAGAGGAACAGGGACTAAAGAGAAAAAATAATATTTGCAAATAAATCAAATGGCTTGGAAAATCATAAATTCATATTTAAACTGTATGATCAAAATTGTAACAGGGGTTTGTTGGTGGGTAACAAGAATATTAATACATAAATCACCTATTTAGATAGATATCCACTTGGCCAGATCTATTCATGAATAGTGAAGCACCCTCTGTATTAGTTTCCTATAGTTTTTTGTAACAAATTGCCACAAACCTACTCGTTTAAAATATATTGCTTATGTTTGCAAAGGTCAGAATTCCAAAATCAGTCTCACTGTGTTAATGCCAAAGTGTGAGCAGGCCAAACTCTTTCTCTGAGGAGGAATTTATTCCCTAACTTTTTTCACTTTCTAAAGATGCATCTTTTTCTTGGTTTTTCTTTGGCTATTTCTGTACCTAGGATCAATGATTTTTCCTTCTGTGTCAGGGCTCTTACTACTCACACTCTGATCTCTTGCCTCTCTCTTACAAAGACCCTTGTGATTATAACAGGACTGCTGAGATAATCCAGGATAATTTCTCTCCACAAGATCTTCAACATAATCCTATTTCCAAGTTGCCTTCTACCATAGAAATGAACTTTTACATATTCACAAAAGTGACATGAGCATTATTTAGGGGGTCATCATTCATCTTATTACACCTCGGTAATTCAATATCAGTATCTGCGTGTCTCATAGGAATATCAGACTAACGTAAAGATTTAATTTAAAATATTCTTACAGATTCTCCTTTCATATATCTCAGTTGATGGAAGCAACTTTCTGAAGGAAACACCAAATAATCAACCTATATTCTTTCTTCCTAACTCCCAATAGTTCCTAAATTAGTTTTTTTCCCTCTAAATCATCATTGAATTCACTTATTTTAATTTTCACTGAATTATAATTGTGATTTTTTTTCTTTTTTCTCTTCCACAGAAAACATAATAGTTTTAACAATCTTCTTGCCACCAGGCTTACCATTTCCAATCATTTAATACATATAATCACATCAGAGGGATTCTTCTAAAACATAATCTGGTCAAGTCTCCTTTCTTCCTGACAGAAAATCTAAAGATCTGAAATTGTATTGTGCAATAGCTCCCTGTTGTTTGTAGGATAAAAGCTAAAGGCCTGAAATTGGTTGGCAAGGCCTGCCTTGGCAGCATGGGCTGTAATGCTACTTGCCAGGGTGACGGTGTGATTAAACTCTGGGTTTCCCACTGGACTAAATGCTCCACAATGCAGAAACCAGGCCTCGCTTCCTCACTATTGAATTTCCATTCACTGACACAGGAGGTGACAAACACGCTCTATTTGTTGGATAAAGGATTAAAGGGCTCTTCAAAAGTGGTCTTTCTCTTTTAATCTGTTCCTTTCCCATCACACATACACACACACACACACACACACACACACACACATGATCGTGCATGTGTGCACTCACACACACACACATCCATATTGAACTAATTATTGTTTTGAAGCTAGTTTGCCATTCCCTCATGCATCCGTCACCTTCAGAAAATTTTGTGACATCTGCCTGAGCCCTGCCATTTTGCTAAGTGAGTGAACAATTTTATTTGCATCTATAGACACTGAATTAATTATTCCTGGTCTACTCTGACTGTGTGTGTATATAATACTTAAGACACATGACCAAGAGGCTAAAATAATTTACACATAATTAAGTGCAGACTTTCACACTTGTATTAGATTGCCATTGATGAAAAAAATTTCATCTTAGATTGAGTAGTTTAAAATCCCACAGATTTATTATCTCATAATTCTATAGTCCATAAATCCAGAATGTCAGCTGATGTGTTTTCTCTGAATTTCACAAAGCCAGAGTCAAAATGAGCTACCATCTAAAGCCTCTAAAGAAAATCTGTCCTAAAACTCCTTCAGGTCGCTACCACGCTCAGTTATTTGCTGTTGTATATATTGAAGATTCCTGCTGCAACAGTCACCAGTCTTGTAAGGGGACACTTAAGGCAGGGTCCTCTCACAGTTAAGTGTGGTCCCCTTCACCAATAGTAGCTTCCCTTTTTGTTTCATTTCCCCTGACTCCCTAGCTATGTCTCCAAACAACTCTTTTTTTTTCCTTTTCTGCATTTTAAAGGAATTTGTGATCACAGAGTCTACCCTGGTAATGCTCAATAATCTCTCTGTTTTATTGTTAGCTGGTTAATAATCTTAATTCCACCTGCAATGACTCTCACAGGGAAATTCAGATCAGAATTTGATTGAGAAACATAGGAAAAGCCATCTTTACCGTCCTGCTGCTACGGTGCCACGGTAGGAAGAAATTCTAAACTTACCAATAATCAAATGGCATCAAGAAACTCTTGAAACACACAGGATATTGTCTACAAAAGCAAAGAGCACTGCTAGATAATGAGAAATTTGGAATTTCTCTGCTCCGTTTCTTAGGTTTTAAGTCAGCTTATTTTTTCTGGTTCTTTTGTATTTCCTCTTGGGAATTAATAGTAAAGTGCTTTAATTTAAGATTATCTCTGCTTTATATTTATGGAAGAACAAAAGGTGGAAAAGCTGAGAGCACAGCACCCTAGTTTGCTCCATGCTTGAGCAAAAAAAGAAGCCAGCTGAGATCAGTCTGTGCAGGGTGCTAGGGGGAAAGAGGCAAGCAGATTGTGTGCTGGAGGCCTGCAGGAGAAAGCTGAAATGGCAGACCAGGCATGGAAAATTATTCAAGAACAGGAACGGTATTTTCATTTTAAGAATTAGTTACTGAAAACCAAAAATCGAAGTTGATATTGATTCTTTGGTACTTTTTAAATTCTGATTTGTTTCCACACAAGTCCACTTAACAGATGATCTAAAAGAGTATGTGGCCTGATGGATTTTTGTAAAGATCAACAGATTTAGAGAGCAATATAGAGTGCAGTGTTGTTTTAAAGGTAGATTCTTAAATTCGGAATTTATAGAATATGGTAGAAAATGAATATTGATGGAATATAAATGCTTTTGATTTTTATGTCACTTTGAAATTTTCAAGCTTTCAGAAGAATCATTGTAATAAATACTGACAAACAATAGTAACTTAACCAATATTTAATGACCTTAAAAAGACATTTGTTATTATTTGAGTTATTGGTAGCACCTATTATTTTTTCCCTTCTGTAAGATCTTTTTGTATTTTATTCTTTCATTCAACAAGAAGTGTATCCGGAGGCTCTAAAATCTGCCACATGCTGCAAGAGAAAAATGAATGAGGTGGTCCTAGTCTTTGATAAAATCAGTCTGTCATGAAAAGACAGGAAAAAAAATTCAATTCACTCAGTATAGAAAATGTTACAATTGGGGAGGCTTTTACAGTGAGCATGAAAAAATAAGAAGTATTTTTAAAAGGTGCAGTAACCACCCAAAGTTGGAAAGGCTTGTGGAGAGGTTTTATTTTATACATCCACCTCTGTAGGTGATTTAACCTACATATTTTCTATTTGAAGAGAATGGAGAATGATTCTGATATTAGATGCCAAAGTCTTGCAATAATAAAATGATTTTGACTTGGGGGCAGGACTCTTTTATTTGGGTTGCTTTTCCGACCTATTAGGAATATCTCATTGTTGAAAGATTCCTTTTTTTGAGAGGGAGTATTTATACTACATTTTTCTTCTGATATGTATTGAAAGAAAATACCTAAAATTAGGTTTATTACAAATATTCTCATGTTTATTAGCCTGTCCCTTCATTCTTCTTAATAAAAAATATAAATAAAACTATGGTGGTTGCTGTGCAATTATGAACTTATATAACACAAGGCATTGCCATCCCTACCACAACGCAGAAACCTTCAGAATCCAAATTAAAAAAAAAAATGCTTTCATATAAACAACTTTTCTGGTCATCCTGCCCCTTCCATTCATATTGTCACTCTGTACCCTTCCATTAGAGAAGATCTGGGACATCCACTATCATTATAGAAGATTGACTAATGTACCCAGGCTCGGGTAGATTGACTCTAAATTTATTATTAGTAAGGGCAACTCAGTTTGGGGTTACACTGACATGTAAAATACTTAATTGTTAATTTCCTCACATAATATTTTATTATTTTCTTAAATGATGGGGAGAGGTAATGTAGTAAAATGTTACAAAGGAAACAATATTTTAATGTGAACAAAAAAAACCTGTTCCTGGTTATGATTGTGTCAAGGAGGAAGCATGAAGCTGCTCTGGGGATTCTGCCACTAGTCATAAGGCACAAGGTAGGTTAATAATACATCAGAAGATGATGCATGATTGTGCGGTTTTGCATGTATTTATGTTTTCCTATAATAATTTCTAATTCTTGATATATGTTCTAGTTATCCTCTAGGGGTTAGTTCCAATGTTATATGACAAAAATATTTTCTAACATCATTAGTTGTGTGTAAAAGTTTGAAATTACTTATGCAAATTTCATGTCAAAAAGCAACTACTAAACCATAAAAGTAACTGGAAATTTACTTTGTAGACATAAAAAGTTCATAAGAAATATTGTGGTTTAATAATTGTGTAAGAGATATTATAAATGTATACTGTCATACAGGACACTATTTCATCTTCCCTTTCAATGCATAATGAAATTTATAACACCAACCTTAGATGTCAAAGAAAATTCCCCAGTTCAAACAAAATAACAAAATATGATAACAAGATTCAACTACTACGTACTTTTGAAGCATGAATTTATTGTCAAAATCAACAAGTTTGACCAATTGTTCACAGTGAGATTCTTGGATAAGATATCAAGTAAGCGATGTTATTTTTTGAAAGCTAAATTAAACCTAAAATAATTCATGATAGAAAATCTATAAGTTAAATAAAACTGTGTCAAATGAAGTGTTTCACCATGAATTGAAGATGATTTTATCATAAAAATACAAAATGAAGACACATGTCAAGATATATTAAACTAAAACCAACATTAATTCATATGAAATAAGTTTTCTAAAGAAAATATACATGACAGAAATAAATTTATAATGTTCTTTGGAATTAAATGATAGTGTAGTGGGAAGAATGGTATTTTTCTAAATTTTATTTTTCCTTTAAACTAACACACACTTGGTTATTCATTTGATTGAATTTAAATGCAATCCATATTCAGAGCAGCAGAATAGTTGCTTAGACTATTAATTTCCATGATAAAAATAATTTTGAGATATTATATAATAAGGAATATTTTTATCTTCATCATGAAACAAAATGAGGTATTAAAGGGAATGAATATCTGTACTGAGAGAGAAATAATTTGATCATCAAACAATTTTCATAATTGGAATGACCAGAACAAAATTACCTAATTTTTTTTTTCTCTTTAAGTTTGTGATCTAAGACATTTTACACTTTTGTGTAGGGCAGAATGGTCCTAATCTATATCTTCCCTTTGGATTTTTTAACAATATGCATTACTTTTCATCATATGGCTATGTGAAGAACCTCTGCAATTATGATATACTGCGAGGGGAAGAAGAGAATTCCAAGGTCAAGCACAGCCTTTTCTTTCAGCATCACAAAGGTTTTGCTTTGGTTCTGACTGTCCTAGTGCTAAAAGATATATGCTTCTGTGTGTGGTCTTCAATCCAGGTCATTAGAAGTTTCTCCAAATCTGATATAGACTCTTCTCAGTTATCTTTTCTTAGTGTTATTACCTTTAGGAAAACAGATCCTTTAGCAGATTCCATCACTTTGTTCTTGTTCTTAGATATCTTATATATGGTGAGCAGGGACATACCTGACTGGGGAGCAATAGTCATCAGTGACATTTCAACTTCTGAGTCCTAAATCACTTTTAATCTTGTTTCCAAGTCAATCACTCTCTTACTGGCAGCATTAGCCATAGATTTTGTATGCTTAGGGAACATGCTGAAAAAAAAAGACAGGATATTAAATCAAGCTCAAAAGAAGATGAAGCAATCAAGACATGCAGAAAAACGGAGGTATAAGATGCTGAAGCTGCCACTTTCACACAGTGGTCTGTTGTTGACTGAAATATCATTTTATGTTGCCTGAATGTATATACTCTGTGTTCTCTGACCTCCGTGGGTTTTTGATTCATTGTATATATACTTATGTATTGGTGAAATGAATGTCAGAAATGATACAATGGATAGCAGGGGGAAATTATGAGTATTTTGCTATTATGACACACAACACATGAAATAGTAGTGTGTTTTTTGAAAGTAGAATTGGATTACTTCTGAGTATATTTTCAAAATTCCAGAGCAACCAGTATATAAAGCACTATGTTGCTTTTGATTGCCTAAATCCTGGATATTTGATAATATTCAGGAGTGTATATCTATCTAATGTTATTTGCTAATTCCATGAAATAACGGTTTGAACGAAAGGCAAACTTAGTAGCACTAAAAAATTCACTTTAAATATTCACTGAATGATTAAGATAAATTACAAAGGTAAGTAATGTACTACTACTTAAAGTTAGAAATGCCAAAAAACAATAATAAATTTCTATTTCGAAATATGAAGGATTCTTAACTTCTTCCACTTCAGATCTCAAGACATATTGTGAAAAACATATCAATTATTCTTTGTATTATTCCTTCTCAGAAATATTTCCTGTGGGTTGGACGGTGTAGCTCAGTGGAAGAGCATACTTACAATGTACAGGCCCTGGGTTTCATCTACAGCAACACTGAAAGAACGGAACAAAAGAAGACAAGAGGGACCTTATAGAAGTATGTTTACATTCTCATACAACCTGTTATTTATTATTAGTTCATATGTTTTTAGATCTTAGATACAATCATTGTAGCATGTAGCACATTAACTCTGGTTTGTACCAACACCTAGCATGAAATTTAGTTAATAATTTATTCTATAGTATGTCCTTTCACTTCTTCCATTCCCCTTTTGCTCTGTGAAACCATAACTATTGGTAGGTGTGGTTGCACACACCTGTAATTCAAGTGACTCAGGAAGCTGAGGCAAGAGGATCGTATGTTTGAGGCCAGCCTACACAACTTAGCAAGGTTCAAAGCAACCTTGTGAGATTCTGTCTCAAAATAAAAATTAAAAAGGAATAGGAATGTAGATCAAAGGTTAATCACCTCTGGGTTCAAATCTCAGTCACCACACACACTCAAAAAATCCCTTTAATATTTGATAAAAAAATTATTTTAGATGTGCATGTATTTGTAAAAAATTTGTAACAAATTTAAAATTTAATGGTTATATGTAATTTAATTCACAAAATGAATTGGCGATGTGATATAAATATTATTTTCTTTTAAATATTTTTCTCTAAGAATTATAAATTGTACATTTACTAAATTTCATATGAGGATACATAGAGAAAACTGACAAAAAGTTCTGTAACTCTATGGAGAAAGTCTGGGCTGGAAGTATAAACACAGATTCTAAAATTTTAATATACAATTTCACTTTCTTATCTATACATTTTAAACATTTCATTGAACTATGTTTTCATCATAATAAATCCTCAAAACCTGTTAAATTCTGGTTTCTGAGCCAATATGTGAGTATAGTATTCAAGTGTTTCATGAACATGCTTTCTATACCTAAGCCCAAATTATAACATAAAAGAAAGAAGTTCAAATATTTATTTGCTTATTTCAACTTTCATAATCAGTGCATTTTAGAAAACCCATATTGACCTTGATCCTTTTTGTACTCTGCTGTCCAATGGTAATTTAGTCAAGTCTTGTCTCTTTTACTTTCTTTGGCATTTTGGATCCTCCTCCAGAGTTTCACGATTCTCTCCAATGTGAAAGTTAGGGGCACAACCAACAAAATGTTTTATTAATAGAATGTATACCTATTAATAATTAATAAATGCATGCAACAGAGGGAGAATCCATGTAGAACTTTTTATAAAAAGTTATAGCAAAAAATGCATGTTTGTGATCTTTCTGTATTTCTTGGAAACTAAGAAATTGGCCCAACTATGAGAAATTCCAATTAAGTAGACATCTGTTGAAATCACAGCAGAATAGAATACAATCTGTTTCAAATAATTTTTTCTTGCATAATGTGGCTGGCAAAGAGTTTAATAAAGCAAGCAACAAGGGGAATAGGTTAGTATTTTATTGACAATTAAGTGTTAATAGTGGATACTTGGAAAAAAAGCATTTCTTAAAATCAACCATAAGCAGGCAGAGAATGGTTGTTTAAAGCAGTCAAGTAAAATGCACAAAAAATAATAATTAACTTGAGAAAAATATAGCATTTTTCTAATGATCCTTACAAATACTTGTGTGATACACACTAAGGGAGTTGAAAAAATGATTTAATGTGATTATTAAAATCTGTCTAAACATACATGGCATACATATATATATATATATAGTTTTTCTATATATATTATATGCTTATGCACACATTAGGAAGAATATATATTGTGCACATTTTGTATGTATAAGCCATGTCTGTGTATACAAAGAAATACCCTCCCGCCAAAACATTATGGTTTGGATATGTGATGTCCCCGAAATACTCATGTATGAGACAATGCAAGAACATTCAGAGGTAAAATTATTAGATTATGAGAGCTGTAACCTTATTAGTGCATTAATTCCCTGATAGGGGTTAACTGGGTGGTTACTGCAGGCAGGTAGGTAGCTGGAGAAGGTGACTCATTGGAGGTGTGCCTTTGGAGTTTATATTTTGCTCCTGGCACTTTTTGTTAGCTCTCTCTCTCCAACTTTCTCTGTCCCTCTTCTTCCTTCTTCCCCACCCTCCCTTTCTCTGCTTCCTGGCTGTGATGCTCTGAGCAGCTTTCCTCTGCTAAGCCCTACTGCCATGATGCTTTTCCTAATCTCAGATCCAGAGACATGGAGTTAGCCAACCATAAACTGAACCTCTGAAACCATGAACCAAAATACCCTTTCTCTTCTAAATTATTTTTCTTAGATATTGTATTCAAAGCAACAAAATCTAGCTGAAACAAACATATAGAATGTTGTTTTTAGTAACAGAAATAAAATGGTTTCTGTTGAACATATTTAATATATTAGCATATTCCTATGATATGGAGGCTTATTTTACATTATTTTTTCTCATGTGTCAATAAACATTTTATATATGAAACACTTAAATATTATATTTATGAAGCAGTTGAAAAAAGAATGGATCTTCTTTGACATTCTAAAATTTCAGAGAACATTTGGCAGTACTAAAAAATTTAGAGATGCTCTGCTAGGATGGAATGGCTGAACACTTTTATTATCCTAAACAATTTAATTTGACTCATTGTTAGTAATTTCTCTTCCCTTTGCATTTCACTGCTTACTTAACACTTTTTCATCTTATTTCTGAGTTAAGAATCTTAAAATTCGTAAGTGATCATGCAAAAAATATTTTAAATAGGAGAATACAAACAGCTAAAACTTCTCCCTTCACTGTTTTTCTTTTTTCCAAAAAGAGAGGGAAGTGAGAGAGAGAGAGAGAATCAACTTTATTTAGTTTATTATGTATATTCCATTGCTCCAGCACTTTGTGGTGTATGTGATATTCGGGTTTGAACCCCTGTCTTCACTCATGCCAGGCAAGTGCTATGATTGCTGAACCATCATTCCAGTCCTCCTTTCAGTTTTATGTTTAGTGAAGTGAACTGTCTTCAGGCCCATGCAGAAAACTGAATCCATTCTGAAGCAGGAGCAGAGTTCCACATCACACCTTCTATCAATGACTTGCATTATGGTTTAGATCTTAGGTGTCCCCCAAAGCTCCTGTGTGATAATGCAAGAAGGTTGAGAGGAGAAATGATTGGGTTGTGACCCCCTTAACCCATCAGTGAATTAGTGCCTTGACAGGAATGACCTGAGTGGTTACCTGTAGGCTGGTAGAGTGTTGCTGGAGGAGGTGGGTCGCTGAGGGTGTGCTTTTGGAATATGTAGTTTATCCGTGATGTGCAAATCTCTCTCTTTTCTTCCTGCTGTGATGCCTTGAGATGCTTTCCTCCACCACACATTTCCCCATGACATTCTGCCTCATCTAGACCACTGAACAATGAATCTGGCTGCCTGTGGATGGACACCTCTGAATCAGTGAGCCCCAAAGTAAACTTTTCCTTCTTGAAAATCATTATCGTCAGTTCTTTCAGTCACAGCAGCAAAAGAGTTGATTAAAACAGCTTACTATAAAAAAAAATACACTAGTAACTTAGTAGATGTGCTGCTATTGCCTCTGGTTTTAAAGGACAGAAATTTGAAAATTATGTGTAGGTAAAAATATTTGTAATGATAAAATTTAAAATTCATAAATTTAAAAAACTTATGTATATAGTTGTAAGTCTGTAATCCATATTTATACGTACTAAAAGTAAGATTGCATATATATGTACATGCATTGTACAACAAACACATTAAAATGATGTGAAATAAGTAATTAGGTAAGAAAATAGTATATGAAACAAAATTTAAAATATATATGACTCATACATACTACAAAAAATAGTAGTATTTAATCAATCAAAAATAAAAATAAATAATGGATGATAAAAGTACAACTGCTTATTCTAAATTCATGACACTGTATTCATATGTCACACACACATACAGCTATTAGATACTTATTTAAAATATATTCTTTAATATGTATAGCTACTAGACACTTCTTTTACATATATTCTTTACCTTTTCTGTGTTAAGAAAATTTTTAAGCTAAATTTACATACTAATCATGTTATTGGTTTTCTAAGTATGATTTCTTATAAGAAAATTAAGACATTCTGAAAAAGAAATACTGGGGGCTGCAGCAGTGGCTTGGCAGTTATGGCTCTTACCAGGCATGCACTAGGACATGGGTTTGAACCCCAGTACACACAATGAAGGGTCAGAGCAATGAAGGACATATGAAAAACTGGGTAAAATTGATTCTCTCTC
The DNA here is from genome assembly GCA_004027875.1 of Aplodontia rufa. Lineage (NCBI taxonomy): Eukaryota > Metazoa > Chordata > Mammalia > Rodentia > Aplodontiidae > Aplodontia > Aplodontia rufa. The sequence continues at coordinate 26,266 of PVKS010013129.1, read as the reverse complement.
TCTCTCTCTCTTTCTCTCTCTCTTACTGCCCTTATATATCTAAAAAAAATTGTTTAAAATAAAAACTATGAGGATGCTAATAGAGGGTGAATGTTTCTGATTTATAACTGTAGTTTTGAAATCATTGGAAGGTTAACTTCTCTTATTTCTATATGCCCTTCAAATTGTTAAGGGCTTACTTTATACTGTCTGTTTTGCTATTTTTTTTATTATTCAACAAAGCTTGAATGCCAGTGAAGACTGAAAATCAATTAAATGATGGAGCTGTAGAGATGAATGAGAATCCTCATTCTTATGTTTAAATGAAGATGATAGAGTTTAAGCCTGTTAACAAGTATGTACGTTTTATGAAGTAAAATGAATTGTGCAGAAAAAGAAAGATAACTAAAAATTTAATAGTGCATGGGGGTCCAGGAGCACTGGATCCTATAAACCCAGCAACTTGAGAGGCTGAAGCAGGGGATTCACAATTTCAAAGTCAGCCACAGAAGCGTCTTCTTTTTTTCTTTTAAAGAGAGAGGGACAGTGAGAGAGACAGAGAAAGCGAGAAACAACTTTATTTAATTTTTCACATGGTCTTAGTTGCTCCAACACTCAGTTGTGTATGTGGTGCTGGGGTTTGAACCCGGGTCCTCGTGCTTGCCAGGCAAGCGCCGAAACTGCTGAGCCACCGCTCCAGCCCCAGCCTCAGCAACTTCTCGAGGCCCTGTGCAACTTTGTAAGACTCTGTCATAAATAATAAATAATTAAATAAATGGGCTGGGACTGTGCTCAGTGTTTAAGCACACCCCTGCATTCATTCTCTGCTACAAAAAAAAAAATGTGTATGGAGTGTCAACAAAACTCTTTTATTATGGTTCCCTGAGCTACTCAGCTAACTGAAGAAATGTCCAGTCCACCAGAATCAACTGCAAGTGCAAAGACCCTGGGTCAGGAATTGTTTTGATGGCTTTCCTGGTACCTAACATTTCTAAATTGCAGGGGTAAGGAGGAGATGAGTTCAAATGTTTGGAATTATGTGACCTGGTAGGCCATGCTGAAAGAAGCAGCTTTGAATGAATGGTAAGTGAAGATACTGGAGTACTTTATTGGCGTTAGTAGTATTTCCTTAATTTTTTTAACATCTTAACTGAGGTGTAGTACAGACATTTAAGTTTATAGCTGTTAATTTATATAATGATACACATATCATAATTTATTTGAAGAATATTTCCATCCCCACAAAACATCTTACTGCCCTCTTCCTGCCAATATCTGCTTCTAACTCTTTAAGAAATTACGGATCTGATTTTTTTAGTCTGATAGTTTTAGCATTTTCTTTTACATAGTATTGTGTAGTACTGGTCCTTTGTGTCTATTTTATTTCACTGAGCACAATTTTTTTGTTGTTGATTTTTGTTTGGTTTGGTTTTACTTTAGGGATTGAATCCAGGGGCACTTAACCACTGAGCCACATCCACATCTTGTTTCCATTTTTTGTTTTGTGAAGGCCTTCCTAAATTGCTTAGGGCCTCACTAAATTGCCCAGGCTGGCCTTGAACCTGTAATCCTCCTCACTTATCCTCCTGAGATGCTGGGGTTACAGGAGTGCTCCACCAGGCCAGAAAGCACAATGCTTTGGAAATACTGCATGCATCCATATTTCATTCATTGATATTGCTCATATGCAAAAGCTAGAGTAAAATAAAGGAAAGAGGGAGGGATGAATAAAATTAAATTATGAACCAGTTAAATATAATTTAATAGCTGAATTAAAGGAATTCTAGTACAGTAGAGGAAAGAGAAAGGGAGAGGGGAAGACAGATAGGAGGAAAAATGGGGAGAACATGAACTGAACAATTTCCGTGCATGTATGATTTTGTCAGGATGAACCCAACTACGATGTATAACCATAAGCTATAAAATTTCTGATTTATGAAAAGTGTACTGAGCAAAATTGAATCCCAGCGATGTTTATAATGAAGACCTATCCCTCCCCCTTATATCTATCCTTCTCTCTGTCTATATAGTGCTGAGTCAGAGACAGTTTACTCCTGACCTACATCATAAAGCTTAGGGAAAATGACCATGTGTGAACAGAGAAAATAACTTCAAGACAAAGTAAGTCCAATATAGCTTTAATATATGGCAATGTTGTTAATGAAAATGTGATGCTTTAATGTGGCAACAGCAAAAGAGAAAGTTGAATATAAAAGAAATACTACAACTTTAAAAGTTATAATTAAAGTTTTTACTATGCATGGTGTTTTTTATAATTAGTTTCTGTAAAATACATGTGAAAGTCATGTATAGATTCTAATTTAAATTGAAGAATAAATAGAGGAGGTAAAAATTTCTTAAAGCACAATTTCATTTTCAAAATGAACAAACAGGTTTCAAAATTATACTTATGTGTATATTATATTTATTTTAGAGTTAGTTATAAAGTATGGATCCATAATGGTTATCTTTAAAAACAGCAAACTATAAAAGGAAGAGATTATATTATATTTTATGTAATTTAATTAAATGATATGCATATATTTTAATACACTTAAATCACATATAACATTTTATTTATATAAATAAAGAAACTAAATGGGGAAATACAGTTTGGGGTAAAAAAATCAACTAATGGACATGAGAAAATTTGATATTTCAGTATCTGTCTTGGTTTAGAAACGGCATCTCCCAAAAACTCATATGTGAGAAAATGCAAAAAAAGTTTAGAGGTGAAATGATTGGATTATGAGAGACGTAATCTGATTAGTGCATTAGTCCGCTATAGGAGGGAAGACAGGTAGGGTGTGGCTGGAGGCTGTGGGTTACTGGGAGTGTGCCTTTAGGGTTTAGATTTTGCCTGGTGGTGGAGCTCTGTCTCTGCTTCCTGATTGCCAAGTCCGGACCTGCTATCCTCTGCCAATCCCTTCTGAGGTCATGTTGTCTCAACCCAGACCCAGAGCTATGAACTGAGATCTCTGAAACTATGAACCTCAGATTAACTTTTCCTCCTCTAAATTGTCCTTGTCAGGTGTTTTGGACATGGTGACAAAAAAGTTGTCAAAAAGCTTGTCTAACTTGAATATCTTCTTAATAATATTGAAATTAAGATTGGTTTGAATATAGCACTTTATTTTTTCTGGGACTTCTAGTAATTACCAGCTTTTGTTCTTTCCCAGTGCTTTGCTCATATTGTTTATGTGTGGGTTTTTCAAAAGTAAAATGTAAGCATACATTAACCTTGAGTTTGAGAGGTAGATCAGTGGTTGGAGCACTTGCCTGGCATGCACAAGGACCCAGGTTCAAACTCCAGCACCACATATACAAGAAAGTGTTGGAGAAACAAAGACCAGATGAAAAAATACATAAAATTGATTCTTTCTCTCTCCCTATCCCTCCCTGTCTCTTAAAAACAAAAACTCATATTTACAAAAAAAAATTAAGCTTAAATAGCATGTCTTTTCATATATGTAGGAATTTTCTTGATAGTTCATATACATCTTTTAAATTTGTCTTTATGGTATATTATTTAGGAAATTTCTAAATAAATTTGTTAGAGGAAAATTTCTTAAAATTGTTCTAAGATTTTTTATTTGTGATTTAATTATTTTAAATATGATCAATGATTTAAATGACATTTAAATTTTTCAAAACATAAAGTAATATACTTTAAAAAATAAGAAGTACAAAAAAATAAAATGGACTTTCCAATAATCCTGTAATCAAAGAGTTTTATTTTTTTTTAAAGAGAGAGCGACAGTGAGAGAGAGAGAAAGAATCCATTTTTTTAGTTTTTCATGTGGCTTTCATTGCTCTGACATGTCATTGTGTACTTGGTGCTGGGTTCAAACCTGTGGCCTCCCAAATTCCAGGCAAGCACTGTAACCACTGAGTCACCACGCCAGCCCCAAAAGTTTCATTCTTAAAAAAATTTTTTGAATGTGAGAGAAAATACTATGTTGTAAAAATCTTAGGAGATATGAACATATTCAGTTACATTATTACATAAAAAAGTAACAATTTCTTTACTGTTTAATTTATAGCAGTTTAATATTAGTTCATCAAATGACAACTTTGTAATATATTGAAATTTTTATATTTTGCTATTATAAATAAAATTGAAAAATTATTCTTTAAGAGATAAGCAATTTTATTTAGTTTTTCATGTGAATTCCATTGCTCTGATACTTTGATGTGTATGGGATGTTGGGGCTGGAAATTTATTCTTATATGTAATATTTTTAAATCATGCCTTTAAATGTTGATTTAAAATAAATTCCCAGAAGTATAAATTTTAATATAAAATTTAAATATTTTTATTTATGTTAAAGAGAGAATAATACTACAATTATGTTAAAATATTACAAATATTCTCAATTAGTCAATTCTCTATTTATTTGCTAAATGTACCATATTTTTCACCTTTCTTTTCTCAGTGTTTTTAAAATATGCAAATTCTATTCTGAATTTAATGTTATTATTTTTTATTGTATTTCCTTAAATACCAAAGCTAAGCACAATATAATACATTTTAATTACCCTTGTATCTAATGAAAATATAGTTTACTTTCTCTTCTGGTCTAATTTTCTGATCTTTGATAGCACAGTTTGTAAAAATTGTAATAATTCTATAATAATGATAGGAATTGCAAGTTTCTATATAACATTCTGGCATATTTATTTTTAGAAGGACCATCTTTATGCTACAAGTGCCCTATTTATAACAAATAGAGTCTTCTACTCCTTTATTTCAAAATCTTTACAAATTTTTTCAGGAACACTTTATAGTCTTATATATTAATATTTTTCTTGAAGTACAGATGAAGTAATGAGGTAGCAGCATCACTGTCATTAAACACATTAGTAAAGGACTAAAAAAGATAACCTTGCACTAGATAGCACATAGTGTCTTGCAGTCTAAAACAGTTAATTGCTATTGAGGAATGAAGTACTCCTCTTTGACAAATTGTGTGCAAGTTAGTGACTCACCCAGTCTCATGTTGGTACTTGGAAATGCTCACAAATAGCAATTTTCTCCAATCTTGAGCTTAAATTGCTATATAAACACTTTGCAGATGTACATTACTACCTTTCACATCAAAATCACTGTTTTAGTCACTGATGCTATTAGACTGGACATTTATTGAGTCCTCTGATGTGAGACTTTTTTATGCATGTTACAAGTATTTGTTTATTTCTCATGGCATTCTATGTCATGGAAATTAATTTTTCAGCATTTATAGGATAAGTATAGAGGCTGAAGATGTCTAAGGACTTGTTTGAATTGCACACATATGAAGTGTCCACCTTGGCTCTCAGCCACTCCACTTGGATATCTCTTTGGGCTACAGTAAAATAATGAGATGGATCTGAATAATCACAGATGACCACTTTCATTTCATTCATGGCATTTTAATTAACAATCATAAATATTCACAGATATAAATCATATGTATTTTTCTATTATTAAACCTTTTAAACTTGAATTATCATTGGAGGGCTGAAGTTCAAGTTATGGTACAGTTGAAAGGTAAAATTCAGCATTTTCTCCGGATATATACTTCAAATTACTCCTATTCAAACACTTCCCTTGAATCCCCTTTACCTCTTCTATTCTTTTCTTTTTTTAAGAGAGAGAGAGAGAATCAATTTTATTTAGTTTTTCGTTTGGCTTTCCTTGCCCCAACACTTCTTTGTGCATGGTGCTGGGGTTGGAACTGGGCTCCTTGAGCGGGCCAGGCAAATGCCGTAACCTCTGAAGCACTGCTCTAGCCGCTCATCTATTCTTTTTAATGATGTATTTGACATCATCATAGTCTCAATCTCAATACCTCATAACCTTGCTTTTTGTTTTCTCAGTTATTCAAAGGGCCCATTTCATGGCAAATAACTCACCTTCCTAAAACCCAGACACAAAATCACACACGTGCTCACACACACATGCACAAATTCCAATACCCGTCTGCTGTACATACTAGCTAGTATTTTCTTCTGAGTTGTTTTACTCTCCCCAGAAGCCAAATAATACTTATGCAATCATTTAATTCTGGAAAATGCACAATCATATATACATATATATGCATATATATATAAATGCATAAAGACACTAATATCTGCTATGAGGAAAATATGGAAGAGTGAAGAGACTAGGATGTGGGTTATGTGGGATGATTCTAGATTAGAATCAGGGGCATATCATATTGTTATTACATATGCATTTTTGATTGTACAGAAACTCAACTCTTCACTAAACTTAATATATATATATTTTTTTATATCTAAATACAATCAAATCATATATGCACAAGCAAATATACAATCAAGTGTATACAAATAGCACAAACACTACTTTAAATTTCATGTTTGGTGTGTATTTCACTGATGATCTTTTCTTTTTCCTCTGCATTCAGTTATTTTCTCCCCCAATTCCCTTACTCCTATGCTCCTCAATTTGTGTACAAAATCATTTTTTTTAGGAAGGTCTAACAATCACTGTTAACTCTAACTTGATTTAGAAATTAATCCCTTATGCTTGTTCATTCTGTAACCTTAAATTGTGAACTAATTCCTTCTACATGAAGCCCTGGCTCCCCACACTCTAGACAAGACCATAGCTCATGGAGTTTATTAAAGTGTTTTATTCAATGACCAATTTTGGGGGGAATTTTTTTTTTAAAAACAAGAGATTCCTGATCTCTAAAGCAGTTATCAGGTTCTGCTATCTTTATGAAAATCATCTAAGTTTAGCCAAACTGCTCTACTAAAAATGAAAATCTAACAGAAACCTCTGTTTCTAATTCTTATCCATGTACTCTTACTATTTGTTTTATGTATATAACAAATAGAATTAAAAGCAGTTTGCTTGGGCTGGAGCAGTTTTTCAGTGGTTAGGGCACTTGCCTGGCATGTGCAAGGATGCAGGTTGGAACCCCAACACTACATACACAACAAAATGTTGGAGCAACAAAAGCCACACGAAAAAATAAATAAAAAATTGATTCTGTTTCTCTCTCTCACTGTCCCTCTCTCTTTAAAAAAAGTCTCTCTTTAAAAAGCGTCTCTCTTTAAAAAAAGTCTTTTCTAAAATGAATGCACAATTTTCCTTGTCTTCTTTTAAATTATAATATTTATAAAAAGCTTATAATTATTTTTGGCATATGGTAAGTCCCAGATGTACATTTGCTGTGTTAAAAAAATGTAACAATAATATGTTCATCTTAGGTAAATTTTCTGTTACGTAATGAATTAGTTCTTTAGTATTAGATGGCAGGAATGCACTGAAAACTAGAATCCTTATTATTTTATTAACTATAAAGTTGTAATCACACTAAGGTAGTCAAAAGTTGAGTCACTCCAAATTTGAAACAGATAGAAAGTCACAAGGATTTCATGAGCACTCTTTCTATACTCCTATCAATGGTAGCCCACATAGTAGAGGGATGTTAATAATAGAAGAAAGGTCCCTGGTGTTCTGTTGCCTAGGGTGTTAGCCTCACTCTTGGATAAAACACATCTGCTCCCCCAGCAGCACCTGCCCTGGCACACTGGAATGCCACTGGTTTCCTGCAATGTACCAGCTTTTGTCCCCTTCTACTTACTCAAGACCAGAACTCTGTTCGACCTTGTTCCTCCAGATCAGTTTTCCCTCTCTTGAACTATATCACTACCAGCATTTAAACACACTGCTATTTCCTTAACTTTGAAGCAAGAAAATACAAAAACAAGTTTATTTTATTCCATTTGCTTCCTGAGTCACAGGTCTGTTTCTTTGCTGTTCTATACCTGACCCCTGTAAAATTATTAAAAACTATCTATAGATACTGTCTTCAATTCATTTTGGAAACCATCTGCAATCTTGTTTGAACATCCATTCAAACTTAATTCTACTTTCTTCAATTCAAACAATTTCTAGGTCAAATCTGACTTGACACATGAGTACTTTCAAAAGAATGTACATGTTCCTTCTCTTTCATACAATACGGAATTGGTTTTCCTTCATCCTCATATGTCCATCTCTCTCAAAACTAAGCTCTTGCTTTGGTGTTATTCCTCTTGCCTTCCTTTATCTAATATTTATTTATTTATTTATTTTTGGTGGGGTTGGAGGTTCCCAAATGCTCAGACCCTGGCTCTTTCTTGCTTCTCTGTTTTTCAACTTTTCATATTTTCCTTTAGACTATAAATATTTATATTTCAAAATTTGACCTACCTCCTAAATGACAAACTCATGTCTCTCCACTTGACATTTTCATTAATACCCATTCATACTTGAAACTGATGCTTATTTATTTGCTGTTACTCACCCACATAGCCCCAAATCATTTTCACCTACATTCTCCTTTCAACAAAGTTAATGACAACTGAAATTATCAAACTACTCAGTTTAAAAATCTCAGAATTATGCTCCCTCACCTGTAGTAGCATTGTCTACTTACTACTATTAGAAAATATCTAGAGAAGATCTTTCTCAGAAGTTTTGCTCTGGTTCCTCCCTCTCCTTGGAATAGTCTTCCTGAGATATACCACGTGCACCTTCACATTCTTCTGGTAATTCTCAAATATCAGCTTATCAGCTTTTTTGTTAGTCATCCTCTCTTCACTGTGAGCAAAATGTATGACAAGAAAAACTCAGAGGAGGAAGTTTATTTTGCCTTGCATCTTCAGTGTTCCATCCATGGAGAGAAGAGTTCATCACTCCGGGCTGGAAGTGGGGCCAAACATCATGGTGGAAGGGCAAGGCAGAGGACAGCTGTTCAACTCTCTGCAGCCAGAAAGCAGAGAGAGCCGGCTAAGTACCAGGGACAAAATGTAAACCACAACAGTATGCCCACAGTGACCTACTCCTGCAGCCACACCCTACGTACCTATAGTAACCAATCAGTACAGTAGTCTTTTCAATTACTAATCCATCAGATGGATTAATTACCCGATTAGATCACAGCTTTCATAATCTAATCACTTCACCTATGACCATTCTTGTATTGTCTCATACATGAGTTTTCAGGAGACACCTCATGTCTAAACCATGACAACTTTCCACCATGTACAAAAATAAAAACTACACTTTCTGGAAGCTTTCTTCCCTTTCCCCACATTATACTGTTTGATACAATTATTTATCATATGTTTCTTTCAAAGAAAAAACAAGAAGAATATACTTAGTCTTCAAACTACTTAAAACATTTTAAGATTTTATCTAGCTTTTTGTTTTCTCAGCTACAGCCAAATTTTGATCACTCTGTGGATTTATTCCACATTAACTAAAAGCAAGCATGAAAAACCTGAATTTTTCTTTGAATAAAAGCATACACATAGATTACATGGTGTATCACTTCAATAAACTTTGCAGAAGAATTTACAGGACAACAGAATAATAATAGAAGCCATTAGAAATAAAAATTTGAATAATACATCACAATGTGTCTGTCATTTTGAAACAACATGTTTAGTACTTCCTTATCCAAAAAACATATTGTTTCAATAAAACTGAGATTCTGAGAGTGTGTGTGTGCATGTACACTTTTGCATAATGGCAAGTTTCAGTTGAGCAGATGTGGTTCCTATTATGATCCAGTTTATACGATAGGTAACTTTATAAGATAGGTAACTTCTCATTTTTTTCTTGGTGTCTATTTGTAGGATATGATAAATATAATATATGTTTGCATTCTGATTCATTGTTACTTTTAAATTTTTAACTGATTATTCTTGGGATAGGATTTGTAATATGCTTATATGACACTGGCTGGAGGACACAAATCTGGAGTCTCTTAGGTAGGCACACAGAAAACACTTTGAGGTTTTGACAAAACAATTTGAGGAAAACCAAAGTTTTCACAAAGATAAATGTAATTCTTGGCACACAGTAATGTTGCAAAGATGTACAAAATGAAGGGAAAGACTACAGAAGGAAGGAGGAATCCCCAAGTTTCCATAACAAGAGCATGAAGCTGTGTCATCTAGGAGGGTTGGAAGCAAACAGTATTTTTGTTACATTTTTTATGTCATGGCTATGAGCAACTCAAAGCAGGAAGTGTCCCAAATGGACAACTATGATATAAGCTATGGAAGAATGCCAGTAGAGGAATCCAGTGCTCCACATGGAAAGCAAAACCAGCCATTAGGCAGTGCATTCCTTAATTCCAGAAAAGAGAGAAAAAACCTTTGGAAAATTACCAGGCACAAGGAAGAATAGGAGGCAAAAATTAGCCTGTTTGGGGAAATTTTGGTAATTTTTTTTTGGTATTTTGGTAAAATGCAATGTACGTGGAGTGCTGCTGACATTTATTTGGATCACATTTTGTTCTAATGGCACGTATTGAATTGTGCAGAGCAAAATGTAAGAACACTAAAAGATTTCATTGGCTGATTTGTTTATTGACATTCTATACTCAATACAAATGATAGGTGAGTGATGTCATACCTTTTTTCAAAGCACACATGACTCTGCTGACTATTACTAGTTATGCAAATGTGTTCCAATCAACTTTAACTTTTAAAAGAAAATAAAACAGGAAGAAAAACACTTTTGAAAAGAGACAAAAAGGAAAGTATTATTGGGAAAATAATAATGACAAGGACATTAACAAACAAAATAGTAACTTGTCTAAATCATTTTCAGGTTGTTTCTGTGTTGTATTCTTTCCCATCATTTTCTATCTTATCATTTTTTTTGCATTTTTAAAAAATTCTTATGCTTAAAATCTCAGGCAACAAGTTAAATTTTTAGAAGCACTACGTTTGGAAACATAGGATTTATGTTCTACAGTGCTAAAATTTCTTGCTTTCATTTTTGATTCTATCCATGGATATAGACTTTAAAAATTAAAATCCATGTGTGTGTAAGTGCGTGCATCTTCCAAACAACAAAAAAAATACCTTCCCAGATCTGACCTGGTACATGTAGCTGGTCCCAAATGTTACCTTAAGGCAACATCAATTTGAAAGCTCTTTGCCAAGATTGATATTGAACAAAATGAATTTTTAAAAATCTGACCACATTGAGGGAAATCATTGAAAGGAAGTCAAAGGCTGTAATATGAGTCTATAAGGAATTAGTAAAGGCTTCACAATAAATAAAAATGTGATAGGGCCATGAGCATTGTCTCCCGCTTGTTCAACTTGATATTGGGAAAAGTAATGGCTACAGACAAAATGAAATAAGCCCTGCTCTGTGGAAGAGAATGAATGGCCTTAGAGTTAGAAACAGTATTGACTTCTCTTCTAAGACATTGAAGGGAATGCACTGGGTTAAAGATAAAGACAAACAAGAGAAAAATAACATGTTTTTTGCATGGAGCTGTTGGTTTTGTTTCTTTTCTTTTTCTAAAGTAATCACAAAGAGGAGGGACAAAGGTGGTCAAATCTTTTAGCAACTATCAAAATTTGAGTCAAAAAAGTAGAAACAGACTACCAAAAATACAATTAGACATGAACTGATGTATTTGTATGAGAACTTATATTACAACAGGAGAACAAATTTAGAAATCTGAATTTTAATTACAAACATATCTTTTCTACAGCCTTAATATTAAATATTATGAAAGTACAAAATAGTCAAGAAAAATTTGCAAAAAGTAATTGGTTAGACTTGAAATGAAAAGAGATTGAACAATTTTATTACTGAAGAATTAGGGCATAAATTGATTTAATAACTATCAAGTTTCTTGAGAAGTGGTCAACCCATACATAGGAACTGTGAAAGCAGCATTATATCCATATCATAAACTATTCATAAAAGCCTCTACTAATAAAAAATAAGAATATTTAATTGTTTTCTATACAGACATAATTTGTGCCTACTATATAACAAGTTTCAAGTTTTATTCACTACTATTGCTGCAGTTTAAATAGGGTCTCCCAAAGGTCCACGTGTTAATAACTTCATCCATAGCAGCATGGGGAGGTGCGGGCTTTTAAGAGATGGGACTTAGTTACGCATCTTTCACTCCCATGGGGGTGCTTCTTTGAAGGGGCTATCAGGATCATGGCCTTTCCTGCAGTCTTTGGTTCTGGCCATGAGGTCCCATAATAAGTACCGCCACACTAGAGGCCCTAAGCACTAGGCCAATCATGGACTGAAATTTCTGAAACTATTGCCCAAAATAAATTTTTTCTTTTTATATGTGGATTATCTCATGTATTTTGTTGTAGACTAGCACACCTCTATTTCCATTTCCTGTATAAAATCAACAATTCCTTGAAGACCACCAATTAACATGGTAGCCTAGTTGACAGTTCTTAAAGACAGTCAAGAAATTATCAAAATACCTACATTTGAACAAATATAATACATGATCGTTAAGGTACAATGAATCCTATGAATAAAATAATATAATTTAGCATGATTTTTAAAATGCATAAATGTACAAGATTAGTTGGATATCTGTATATAAAAGAACTGTACTGTACAAAAAATATTCCCTGATGTTTATGTCGAAATGTGAAAGGCAAAACAATAAAGCATTTGAAGAAAGCCGCCCCGAAAAAATATTTTAGTGGGTTCTCTAGATGAAATCATTTGTGAAGACTCTCTCTTTCTCTGAGGAACCCATAATTAACAAGTCCTGATGAGTATGAGTTAGAAACCTTGTAGGTGGGAGAAGAAAAGAAGTTCGGGAAAAATATTTCAGTGTCAGTTGCAGGGAGGTTAGAAGTACTGACTAAATGAATCTTTTTTGGCACAATTTATTCACTCGCAAAAGTAAAGCAATGCTGGAACAATTCTGTAGTGACACAGATTCTAAGAAGCTCAATGAAGTTTCACAACAATCATCATGCCTGAGTTCTTCCAGTAGAATTTAAGCTGAAAATGCTCTGCCCCAGTGTAACACCCCTTTTAAACAGATGTTGCCACAGAAACAATTGATGTGGAAAAGACTTCTCTCAGGAGAAATCTATCATCATATTTAGTGAAACCTTAGGCTCATGGGATAATTAAAAAGATCTCATCCCTCCCTCATTCTCTACCTCTCACTTTCTTTTTCTATCTCCAGTGAGTTTGATACCGAAATTGGATCAGGTTGTGGGAATTCTAAGAACTATATCACCGTCTTTGAAAATCCATGACTTTTAGGGTGAGATCAGATTCAAGGAAAAGGAAAAGGGACAAGACTTCCGTCTTCTAGCTCTCCAGCTGATGAAGGCAAATTTTGATGGATATTTTTGAGAGCTTGGGGAGGAGGGAGGGGAGTTAAGCTACCAATATATATAGAAAGCTAGTCAAATAGAGCCAAGGTAGATCTCCCTAACAGGTGAGCATATAAGAAAGCTGTATTTGAAAATTCAGATGGATTCCCATAATGACAATAAATTAGGAACCAGATATTAAAACAATGTTCTTGGAATAAAGGACATACAAATACAAATACACATATCATAAGTCAAATTCTTTACTGGCCAAGAATAAGGGTATTCAAATGTTTCCTTGAGAGATAGTGAGATTGCATGATTAAGAAAATCCAAGGATGTGCTGGAGAAAATTATTCAATTATTTTTAGCAGGATTTCTATTAACTGGTGCATTTCCACATTTCCAAAATAATCCCAGCTACTCAGGAGGCTGAGGTAGGAAAATCACAAGTTTCAGGCCAGCCTTGGCAACTTAGTGAGATCCTGTCTGAAGATCTAAAAAGGGATGGGAGAATACTTTGGTTGTTTAGTACCCCTGAGTTCAATCCCTAATATAGAGAAGCAGCAAAAACAACAAGAACAAATGATTTCTATTAGCAGTGATTAAAAGCTGGAAATAGTTTCAAATGAAAGAGAAAACAACATAAATATAAGTACAGACTAAAATATGTAGATGCAAATTTAGGGAAGATCATGACAACTGGGGACTATAGTGGGTAACACCCCAGTTCAACTGAAATGAATGGCATGAGTTGGGAGAACGATGAGAGTATAGTGGAATGGCAGATTGAGGGCACATTGTACTCTGCCCTGAATACCAATGTGCATCAATTTTAATTAATTTGGTGAGCAACAGGGGACAAGTGATGGTTATTGAGGATGAACGTGAACAGAACTTTGGTTTAGAGAATTAACTTGGCAGCTGTGAGAAGTCTCCTTTGAATATTGGATAATAATGTTTCTCTGCTTGTAATTAGCTATCATTGTTGAAAGAGTTTTCATGTTCACTTTGAGAAACTTTCTCTTACTGAAAGCATTTTCAAAAAAAAAAAAGAAATGTGTACAAGCATTGTACTGATTTTATTTCAAATTTACATGCTAATAATATATTTGTCATTTAACCAAAGATGAATGAAGGAAATAAAAGGATGCAATATGCATTGAATATTTCTGAAAATGTGAACTTAAAATACAATAAAATGATAAACATCATATCTACATATATTAAATAATAGTCCTTACCATGTAGTAAGCATAAGCCACAGATTATTACATGGAATGATAATTTAATTGTTCACAATTAGAATCTGTCTTTGTTTCGTAATTGGCCAGTGGCTACATTTATTCTTCAAGGTAAGGTTACATGCAATGATATATCATTTACTGAAGAGAAGACTTTTGAAGCACTGTTTCTTTATGAATGCAAAATTGTTATCCTTATTGGAAAACAAATGTCATTATATTGTATGAATAGCTTGCACATTTTGAAACTAAATTAGAAAAAGATACATGTTCAATCAAGAGACATTAAAAGAGATATGTGTTTTACTAATTTGCAACTCTTTCATATGCTAAAACTCTCTTAAATACTTATTTCCCTCTTTTATTGAAATTTGAATGTATAATTATCTCTGACTAAAAATTATGAGTTTGTTACAATAGCCACTATATTAGTGATGGGAAAAAATGCACTTCATTTGATATATTTATATCAGAAAAAATAGTGAAAATCAGAACTGGTATCTTTAGGGAAAGAATTGGGCACCTCAGAGACTAGAAGGCTTGGAAACTTGGTAGATTTCAAAGCATTTAAATAATTTTTATGGTAGTTATAGTCCATATTCCTTAGATTGTCTACATTGAGAATCTGAGTTGTATTTAAAAGAATCATATAATGTAAAAGTTAACAAAGCACAAAGTATTATTCACATCCATTTATATTTTAAACTTTGTTTCTCCATAATGCAGCAGCATGGAGTAGGAAACAGTGATCAGGACAACTGATTGCATAACATTCTTTCCATGTTTTCACACCTGTAATTCAGCCCTCACGTGTATTAATTCACAGTTCATTACACTACTGGACGAAGGAGCAGGCACGGTGTCGTGTAGCTTATCCAGAAGCTAATGCATATGGCTGGATGAATACCATCTGTTGGTAGCATCCTGGATGAGAAACTTTTTTGGCACGGAACTTATAGAACATTGGCTTCCTGGCTAAAAGTTACTAAGTCAGGCTATGTTTAAAATGCCCTATCCTTAGCTGAATATTGTGACACAGCATCACATTTGGCCTTATTAAAATTTGCTAATACAGGAGCCTGGAAGGCATGGGCCATGCATGATATTATTTGAAAGTGGGTCACCTTAGTTCTTACCAGTTTATTACACAGAATTTCTATGGAAATCATTGTTATCATTGGTTACATTCCAATTACTCGTAGTATTTTTGAGATGGAGGAGACAATTTTCTGCATAATATTGCTCTTTAGGATAATAGTGAACTAGAAAGCATAATGATAATTTTTAAGAAAGTTATTGTTTGACAATGTAGTCCTTGAGTTCATGAAAGTACACACTTTTATTAGTACACATATAATCTATTATTAGTACACATATAATATAAATTTATTGATTCAATTTTATACAATAAATACAGAATTATAGTTTTTCAGTAAGTGCAGGCAGTTCTCACTTTGCTTGGTATGGTATTATCTGAAACTCCTGCTGACCAGAATGCTGTCCTTGCTTCGCATACTTCCATGGAAACGAGCTATTGCTCTCTGCTCCCTTTAATCTAAAGGGCGAACATCTTCCTCAATCTAACACCCTTGCTATTCTGGGATGAAGAAACTTTGGAGAATAAGTTTATATGAACTAGATTTATAGCCTAGTCATTTAGAGACACCCACTAGCAAGGATTTTTCCTTAACTCCTAGGGTGGTGTAAAATTTCTACTCTATTCTGTTCAGATATCTACATAATTTTAGTTTCCTGTCCCAGTAATTGTACCTTCACTCAAGTATGTTCTGTTCCTTCTATATGACCGATGACACAAATAATAGCCAAGATGTCTGCCAGACCCCAGACCCATTATGAGCAAAAGACAGTGGAAAACAAAGAGGTAATGTTTACATGAAATAGTACTGAAAAATTAAATAAGTAGGTTGTGTGTGTGTGTGTATGAGAGTGTGAGAGAGAGAGAGTGAGAGAGCAGAAAATTACTTAAATGCAAGATGAAATGTTGAGTCTAGGAATAATGTTGCACTATATGTCTAAGTATTAATTATTAGGTAATATTTTTAAAAATTTGAATATGCTTCTTTGCTGGAGGATGTATGGTAGTTGTGTGTGTGTATGGGGGTGTTTGTGGAGAGAGAGTGTGCACATGTGAGGAAATATTTCAAAGAGAAATATGAGTCAATTATATTCTTTGTTTAATTGGTTCTTGATTGGTAAAAAGGATCCAATACATGTAGATTTCAAAAATTTCTAGTCAAAGACACAGGAGTTGGTTATCATGTGCAAGACTGACTGAAGAGCAGGAGGTGATGCAGTCTACTAGAGCTGCTTCTGCTGACAAGTCCTTAGCAAAACATTCAACTGCTGGTGTCCCTGTCTCTGCATGGTAGGACATTGCCAAATGCAATGAATGCCACATCCTTCATATATCCAAAATTCACATAAATACCCAAGAAGTGTTTGAGCAGTTTTGAACTTAGAGCAACATATTTACAAATGTAAAATCATCCTTCTACTAAACCAAACTGATTAACAGCATAGATACAACTCTGCCTATGCTTTTCATAGGAAGAAAGAAGCTCACTCCCTGCAAACATATGCATGGATTCAATTTTCTAGCATCTTAAAAGGTCCATTTTATCCACAGTATATCCTTGACTGTGATTTAGTGCTTCTCAATTAGAGCAAATCTTTTTCAAAAAATTTTAAATATATATATGATAATAGTATATACAATGACATAAAAGCTTAGAGTGTACCTTATTTTAACTTGGTTCTAGTATTTCCCCTTCCCCTCCCTTTCTCCCACCCCCTGTTCTTTTAGATATATTGGACACTGGGTTAAAAATTAACATTTTATACAAGCATGCACTAAACTTTATGCTATTTAATTTGGACCCTTGTTTCCCCCCCACACACTCTTTCTCTTCCTTCTACCGATCTTTCTGTTATTTGCTAAACACTTTTAATACATGGACAAAAGCACTAAACAGTCACTTCTCAAAATAAGAAATACAAATGGCCAAAAAATATATAGAACAATGCTCAATCAAAGACATGAAAATTAAAACTACACTGAAACTTCACCTAACTCCAGTTAGAATGGCAATATCAAGAACACAAACACAATAAATGTTAGTGGGAATGTAGGAAAAGAGTATACTTATACATTGTTGGTGGGACGACAAACTGGAAAGCAATATGGAGATTCCTGAAAAAATTAAGAATGGATCCATCATTCAATCCATTTATCACTCTCTTTGGTATATATCCAAAGGACCTAAAATCAGCATACTGTAGGGATGCAGCAACATCAATGTTCATAGCAACTCAATTCACAGTAGAGAAGTTATGAAACAAACCAAGGTGCTCTTCAAGGGATGAATGGATAAAGAAAATGTGGCATATAAACACAACTGAGCACTATTCAGACATAAGGAAAAATGATATTATGTCATTTGTCAGCAAATGGATGGAACTGGGGAATATCATGCTAAGTGGAATAAGCTGGTCTCAAAAACCCAAAAGTACAACATTGTCTCTGATATGTGGAAGCTAACCCAAAATAAGGAAAGCAACAGAGGAATAGTCAAAAGGGAAGGAAATGGAAGAAGGAAGAATGAAATAGAGAAAGTTAGTGGAAGGAATCAGACTTAACTTGATCATGTTCCTATACGAACATATCATGAATTTCATCAACACATGAGTCACTAAAAGAAAAAGAAAGCTATTTAGAGAGAATCATTGGTAATCACAAAGTGTTCACTCAGTTTGCATGAGTTCTTCCAGCATGAATCCCTGATCCTATTCCCATCATTTTATGAGCACCTAATCATGTCTAGAAATTTTCTTTTTCCAGCAGTGCAAGCTGACTGATACAAGTGATAATCATTATATAAATATGTATTTACTATAAAATAATAGATGCAATGTAATATGAAAGGATGTACATGAGACAACACCTAAAAATACAGCATGGAATATAGTATTTAATGGCAAAATAAGTTTATATAAGTTAATTCTTTTTAACTAGAAACCTAAGCGGAGAAATTTTAGAAAACACGATCTATACGGAAATTTGAGGAACATGGCCAAACCTACACTCCTGGGTAATTCACAACATAAAATGTTAATTATAAAACTGCTATTATAAATATGAACTAGTTTTCTAAAGTAAGGTGATAATAGAAAACTAATGATAGTAGAAAACTAATGAATGAAAGGGATTGAAATAAGTGATTATGGAAACAGTAGGTAATTCTTTGAAGTCAGAGAAAACAAAATTTATAATTACATATTGGAGAAAAATTTTTGCACTACTAATAGAAAAAACATGGAAATATTAACAAAAAGAAAAAATACAAATGTCAATTTTGTGTTGGTCCCTGAAACTTATCAAATATTAACATATGAATACAAATGTATTACTTTCCAAAATAGTCTCAAAAACAAACTTTTGAAAACTGAGAGGTTCAAAAAAACCCAGTAATTAATTTTCTCTCAGTTCTGGAGGTTAGAAATCTGAAATCCCATCCAAATACAAACTTTAAAAGAAAGAAATGACTAATATTTAAAATAATATAAAGAATTAACAAAAATATAAATACAAGAAATGAAGATCACACATAACTAATAAATTCATTATATTAAAGTATTCCAACTGAAGAGATAGCAAATTGAAATAATGATTTATTGTAATTCATTCACCAAATTGGTAAATATTTTGCAAAATAATCAGCCAGGTTTCTGTACTTAAGATATAAACATATTCGTAAAGTTGTTTGCAAAACAATCTTGTACATAAAATCTAAATAGTTTGACAAACCACCTGCACTTAAAAAAAAGCTGTATTAGCATAATGTACATAGTATTTCTATTGCTACATGATGAGAAAACAATCAATCTACATGATATTTCCTTGGGAATCACTTTTATCAGAACCATTCACTTTCTACATGTGGATGATTTATTTAATAAATGAGTAAACTTCAATGATTTACAAAGCTATAACATAGTAATACAGATTGTTACAAATATTTAACAGGATGTCAAAATTTCATAATTCATTAAGAATGTTGGCGAGTTCTACATGTCTTCATTTTCAAATAAAACATTAACAGCACTTTAACAGTAATTATATTCGAAATAATCCCTGTTCAATAAAGCATAGGATGATTTTAAATGTTTCCTTTATGTTTCTTTATGCTTTCCAAAATACCTATTTAAGATTATAAAGTAATACTTACTTTCAAAGCTATTTATTAAACAGCACAAAGACCTGGTCAAGGGAAGAGAAAGGAGAAGGGGTGGGGAGATTCTGGGGACTGAATTAGAATAAGCTATACTGCATACCTTTACAAAAATGTAAATGTTTAATCCTATTGTCAAATACACCTAAGCAGGACAAGGGTTGATAGGAAGGGATAAGAAGGGGAAACCTTGAAAGGGAGTTAAAACAAGATATACTCCAAGCATTTCATGTATATCATTGTATATACAATTGCCATATATATATATAAAATGTTCTTTGTAGGTAAAAGAATTATGTCACTATACTTGGGTATTTAGGAAACATATATGATGCAAAAAGACAGGAAAGGACCAGGAGACAGGAAGAGGGAGGTGGAGTGGGCTCTGAGTGGGATATTGACCAAACTGTTTTGTTGTATTGTGTGCATTTATGAATATGTGACAACAAATCCCATCTTTGTGTACAATAATAATGCACCAATATTAAATCAATAAGTAAAAAAGTTGCAACATCTTTTGGAAAGGTCTTCTGAAGGCAGGTGTCAGCATTTTCATAAAGCACTGGAGGTTCCTCACACCAAGATAGCAGTGTTAACCACATCACGTCTTCTCTGCTGCTTTAAGAATCAAGCTGATAAGAATCCTTGTGTATGTGTCTCATCGACCTTCAGAGATTAATTTTGAAAAGAGAACTTTTATGTCAGTACATAAATTCCTTGTCAGTAAAAATGAAACTGTGTGTCAATGGATTTCAATTCCAGATGACTGAGCAAATTATCAGCTGTGTGACTTTAATATCTCGACTTCATTTCTTGAGATTTAAAATGAGAGAGGTAGAGAAGATAATCTCTAGAATTTCCATTACTAGCCTGGACTCTCAAGCTAGATAGCAGGAAAGGGAAACTTTACAGGTTTTAAACACTTTAAACAGAGCTTCAGAAAATATGCTTCTTACATGGACCTTTGCTGGCCGTGGCACTTTTGTCTGTGAGATATGTTCCGCACATATGATTTTTGGATCACAGAAGATTATATTTTTGCTTGCATATATATCACATGTTATATTTGGTATACAATGTTAATAGTACAATATAATTACATTAATGAGTTAATATCTCAATAGTTAATAAATGTTAGATTTTTTTCTGTAATGTCCTTAATTGGTTCATGATCTGCCAATATGTACGGGAGTGACTGCCTTCTTAAAAAGATGTCATAAAATCAAGTAAATTAGTCCTTTTTTCTAACTGCTATTTAGAAGACTATAAAATTGTATTACAATTTATTTGATTTTTACTTCTGTCTCAGGTAGAACTTTTGAGTAGCTTTTCATCTTTTATTAGGGGGGTAGCATCTGGCTCTGCTCAGAAGTGTCTACACATCTTTCCTAAATTCCAAATAGGAGTCATGGTATATATTTTTTTTGAAAGAATTATGATGGCACTAGAAGATCCTAGTTCAATTTATAAACTAATTTACTAAAGATGGAGATTTACAGAGAGCAGGTTCGTGGTTAGCAAAGGCTGTATAGTGGGGATAAGAGATGGATGTTAATCCAGGGTACAATGGTTCAGTTAGGAGGAATAAATGATAGTTGAGATGATTGATGCATTATTGAGATAATTTAATTATTCCATGGTGTATACATGATTCATACCATTTGTTTGAACCCCATAGTTAGAACTTGTCAATTTCCAATGGAAAAATGGTAGAGCTTTAAATATTATGATAATTATTTTACTTATAAAAAAATTGAACCTAGCACTCTATGTTATAGATTTGTGGGCAAATATATAACCCAAAAAGAGAGGCAAGTGATTGGGGGACAGAAGGAAGGAGGTAGGGGTCCTGGGGGATAATGAACAAGCTGCATTGCTATATGTACGATCAAAGGATATTTCCCTGAGCTGATGAAATGCACGGTAGAAAGAGCACAAGTGAATCTGAAGGAAAATGTGGCCTGAGACACTTTCTCAAGGGCAGAATTTGTACTTGACTGGAAGGGAAGTGAGATGGCAATAAAGGAAATCAAGGGACAAGAATGCATGGGAACTTAAGGTGTGTGTGCTTTTAGGGTGCAGAGCTGACCAAGAATAAGGAGAAAAACCAGAGAGAAGAGCGAGAGGGAGATGCAGAGAAGGAACATGGTAAGAGAGCAAATCTGATGGGAACACAGCTGGAGACCAACTCCCAGTGCACACCAATTCCAGCTGCCTCCTAGACTTTCTACAGAAATGTCATTTATTGGAAGTTTTGCTGTTAGAACAGAAAACTTCCTTGGTCTTTCTCTTGTTACACATATGCTTACTGTGAAGGAGGTGGGGAAGAGATGAAACAAAGAACCCTTGTTCTGTTACTGGGCCAAGAGCAAGGAGAAAGGTTGGTTGTGGGTGTAGAGCAACTGCCTCTCAAAGAGAAGCAGGAAATTGACAACCAGAAATGACTCTTTTGTTTCTAAGCCCTTAAACTTCTTGGGCAATTGGAGAAGGATCTTGAATTTCCTGCAGAGAATTTTCTCAGACTGGGAAATCACTAATATCTAAGTTACAGAAAAAGCTAAATTTATTTTTTTATATCCATTCCTTTTAAATATGAACAATATCATGTTCTTTGTATTTTTTTCCTCTTACTTCTTGAATGTTTTTTTTTAACTCCTTTCCACTTTGCTATACTATATCTTTCCTGAGAGTCATATAAGACATCTTTATTGACTTCCCAGATGAGGGAATATTTAAGGAGGATAGAGATGATTGCCATTTTAAGCAATCCATGTTAAATTTTTGGAAGAAAAGATTGTGGCAATTACAAAATGCACAATTGATTTTATAATACAGATCAAGCCAAAATATATTGATATAAAATATTTCATAAAGTTGCTCATATGTGAAAGATTTTCAAGGAAGTCAGAATTTCATGAAATATCCAGAGTAGGAAGTCAATATTGAAAAGGGGAATATGAAACAAACACTTTTTAAATTATTAAAAGGATAAAACTGTGTAACAAGTCTAGAATTTAATATGTTTGATAGCGATGATTCCTTGAAAATTGGGAAGATGTAGTAAACAGAAAGAATGCATGATTATTCAAAAGTGCTATTTATTGTTAAAACACCAATAAGCATAGTGTATTACTTTTAATGAGATGTAAGAAAATTATCTTTGTGGAATTTTATTATCACATGGAAGAAAAATAGGAACCATTTCAATGGGAAATCTGGAACACTACTATATAGAGAAGTTGCTATTATTCATTGTTGTCTGTACAAAGGGTAAAATTATTTAAAATTTTAGACAAAACTAGGTTTTCCAATATATGAATTTTGTAGAATAAATAATGGAAATAAAATATAGGAAAGATTTTCATTTTTTAAATAGTGTCTATGAATGTGTAGTTAGTGATACCTATTTCCATTTTTTAACATATTGGTTTCAACTTTGTTTTAAATAATATGTTTTTGTATTTTCAATTGTATCTACTTTTTCTTTAGTTTGTCAGTAGAGAGATATAATTTATATTATTTGTAGTTGACAGGCATATTAAGAAGGAAACAAGCTATCCTAGTGTGTATTTAGGCCCCTCCTACATTATTTGGTATAGCTAACATTGTTGTGTGTTCCATCTCCATATGCTATAATTTTGAAATCTTATGTATTTATTTCTATGAAGTAAAATAATTCCAACTTGTTATATGAATACCTCTTAATGACAAAGGGACATAATTGATTTTTTCAATTTATACAGCCCTAACATCATTTTAAGAATGATTATATTATATTAAAATAATATCTATGATGAAAGAACCATTATTCTTCTAATTCAAATTCATCAAGAGTAAATCTCCCTCACCAATGAAAACACACTGTTCTATCCTATATTTTATTTCCAAAATTACTAAATATAAAGAGAATATTATCTTAAGTTCTATTCCTAAAATGTTATACGTTAGGAGCACAATATTAATACTCTATTTTTCTCTGAATTTGTTGGATTTATTAAAATAACTAAGGTAAGTAGCTCTATTGATTAAAATTTATTACTAATATAATAAATTATTAAAATTTAATTTTGCATTGTAATTAAATTTAAATATATTTTGAATATAACATAGATAAAATAACCAATTCTAACATTAATAGGCAATATATCTTTTAATAATGTACACAGCTTTAATAAATATTAGTCATATAAGCATAAAACTAAAATATTATGTTCATAAAATAATTAATATCATATATCATTTATGGTAATATAGAGTATTTTTATGGCAAAATAATATATAACAATATTTATTTTGCATTATAAAAAGTACAGCAAGAAATATTTTAAATATAATATGAAAATTAAGTTCCTGATTTTAAAAATATGAGCCAACCAATTGAGAAATGCAGATAGCACTAACTTGCCCTAGATCCTAGTGTGCATAATAGAAAGCCAGTGTCCTTCAAGAAAATATGTATCTGGACTCTCTGGTCCAGGTTTGTTCTCATTGTTGCCTTTATTTAGCTAGGGTTTTGGGATCACAATGGAAAATACTTCCTTGTCTCCCTTTATTTAGTGATGATTCTGCATCATTTCCTAAATTTAATTCAACAAAACTTTTTCTTTTCTACCTCATCTTGAGCCATAATTCACAATAAACTCACATACATATTTAAAGGAATAAAATATTTTACTTATGAATTATATTCTTTTAGCTACAAAATTTTCCTATAAATAAGTAATTTCTAATTGAGATATAAATCTGTGCATTCATATTTTTTAAGCAAATAAGGCAGATTTTGGTGAGTAAGGTGGAAAATTCTTCCTGTCTGTATTATCTTGACTACATAACTTCCTTGTTATTTATACCATTGATAGATGCTGTTGGGAAATGATCTTTTTAAGCACCTATCAAAATCCACAGGAGATGCAGTTTTTATCCTTGATAAAATACTAAAATTAAACAGTATTTATAGATAAAATATTTATGGCTCCTACAATGTAATGAACATTATATTTGAGTTCCTTTTGGGTAATAGTTATTATATTCCACATAACCTCCAGAATTACTAAATGATTTTTCTGATCTTATACAGCTAATTTCTGGCAGAACTAAAATTCAAACTAGGGCAGATTGTGTTGATCATCTATTCTTAGCTATAAAGAAGGCATGCATGCTTTTGAGTACTGATAAATAAAAAATAAATTCCAAGATCAATACTAAATGCTCTTAATATTCCTATCAATATGGCATTCCAATGAATAAAGTTTAAAATTTGGAAATTGTCCTTTACAATTACCAGATTTCCCCGATCATGATATTCTGACAATATTTCTCATTATTATTATTATTATTATTCCTTGCTGTACTACGAAAACAACATTCCTTATTTAAAAAGAGTGAGGAACAGTGAGAGGGAGGGAGAGAGAATCAATTCTATTTAGTTTCTTCTGTGGCTTTAATTGCTCTGACACTTCATTGTGTACATAGTGCTAGGATACAATCCCATGTCCTTGCACATAGCAGGCAAGTGCTATAACTACTGACCCACTGCTCCAGCCCTACGTTCCTCTTAAATGTGATGTAGACGGATGCAGCAGGTAAACTTCATCAACATATAGAACATGGGACCCAACACCCATCTTGAATTTCCTTATTGACCTTGGACTAACTCATAAGCTACATCCTTGGGATTTGCTTCCTTCTTTGAAATCTTGAAATTATAATGATTCCGAGTTTTAAATTACCTATTATTTAGGTGGCATTGGATAAACATTTAGGAAATATACCTCTTTCTCTTCTTTTCAAAGTAGATCATGGATTGTTCTTTACTTTATTTATTTATTTATTTATTTTAAAGAAAGGACAGTGAGAGAGAGAGATGGAGAGAATCAATTTTTATTAAGGTTTTCACATGGCTTTCATTGTTCTGACACTTAGTTGTGTACATGGGTGCTGGGGTTTGAACCCGTGTCCTTGCACATGCCAGGCAAGCGTGGTAACTGCTGATCCACCGCTCCAGCCCCTTATATATTTTTTTTCTAAGAGAGAGGAAAGAGAATCAAGTTCACTTATTTTTTATTTTGGCCTTTGTTTCCCTGACACTTAGTTGTGCATGAGATGCTGGGGTTGGAACCTAGCTCCTTACATGCCAGGCAAGTGCTCCAACCACTTAGCCAACCACTCCAGCCCCATGGATTATTCTCTAATATCTGACATCTAGCTAAATTTCCCACATCACTGATTTTTGGTTTATAAAATGAGACAATATGGTATACATTTTAAAATTATTACAAAGAAAGTTAAAGGTCAGATCCTCTGTCCTAATGAATTTCAAAAGTGAATTAATTGTTTTTTTTATTTAAAATTTTTTATTTTTGAACAACCTTACAAGATTTTAACAAAATAATATAAAATGTGTATAAAATGTGTATATATTCTGGATATTGCAATTATCCCCAGGAGTGCCCCCCCCCCCAATTACTCTCCCTTATCCCTCCCTTCCCCTTCCCATTATAACTCTAAAAAAAGTATTAGATTGTAAAGCATTACATCTTATCTGGATTTAACTCATGTTACTAGACCAACTTTCTCATTGTCCAGGGTCTAGTCCCCACCTCCACGGATGAGTGGAGACAATCGACCCTTAGATCTCTGGGTTAAGCTGATTTTACTCATCATGAT
>PVKS010013128.1:0-51754 GCA_004027875.1 Aplodontia rufa | reverse complement strand
AAATATTCAATAAATATTGTCTTTATCATTTTGACTCTTTTCCATGTGTTAGTCAAAATACCTGAGAAAATAAAAGGCAGAAGGTTACTTTGGCTTATGATTTTGGAAATTTCAGCTCATAGTCATTTGGCCACATTGCTCTGTGCCTGTGGCAGCGGAGTTCATCATGGCAGAAGTATGTGGAGGAGGAGGGTACTCAATTTGCGGTAGCTGGGAAACAAAAAGAAAGAGGAAGGGACTGGGGTCCAATTGCCCCTTCAAGGGCACATCCCTATAACCTCGCTTCCTCCAAAGAAGCCCCACACCTTAAAGGTTCCACCATCTCCCAGTAGTGCCACTGGCTAGTGGTCAAGCCTTTAACACATGGGCCCTTGGGACAGGGGCACATTTCAGATCCAAACTACAGCATACATTTTTCTGGTTCAATAAAATGGCCTCTGTCAGTGGTGACACGAGGTTTAAATAAGAGGTGTCTCCCCAAAAGCTCATGTGTGAGACAATCCAAGAAGGTTCAGAGGTGAAATGATTGAGTTATAAGGGTCTTAACCTAGTCAGTTATTTAATCCCCTGTTAGGGATTAACTGAGTGGTAACTGTAGGCAGATAAGGTGTGGTTAGAGGAGGTGGGTTCCTGGAGGTGTGCCTTTGGGGTATATATTTTGTCCTTGGTGGGGGAAACAGTCTTTCTCTCTCTCTCTCTCCCTCCCTCCCTCCCTCCTTCCTAGGGCATGCTCTGACCAGCTTTCCTCCACCACACTCTTCCACTGGATACTCTGCCTCACCTCCAACCAAGAGCAACAGAGCCAGCCATCTATAGACTAAGACCTCTGAAACCATGAACCCCAAAATAAACTTTTCCTCTTCTAAAATTATTCTTGTCAGGTCTTTTGCACAGCAATGGAAAAGCAGACTAAAGCAATCAGTGTCTACTTTTCTGAGGTGCCCAGGCTGCTAACTACTTCCTTCCTTCCGCTCACCTCTTCCTTGCCTTCCTGTCTCTTAACATACATACAAGAGTTTGTCTGTTTCACCACTGGTAGCCAATGCTTTAGATGAATTTTTTTTTCTTTCCGAGTGACAGAAATCTAATTTTCTCAAACATTGTCTGGGAATGTGCTGACTCCCACAACTGAGAAGTTACACCCTGGCTTGTCCAGGGCTCCGGTCATGTCACCGGCTCTCTCAAGTTCCATTTCTCATTTCTGCCTTCCTTTGTGGTTTGGCTTGCTTCTCGCCTGCTTTAGATATTCATGCCAAGGAAAGACGCCTTTACCAGCCCCAGATTCTCACCCTCCCACCACAGCCACTAAAAGCAGTTTGAATTCCTGGTCCACTGTAAGAGGTATTAAACCATGACCTTGGTCCTCTGAGCTGCTTTGTTTTTTTGCAAATTCGGTGCTTTCACCTGCTGACCCGGAAGTGACACGTTCTTATCCTCTAAGATGAGTGAAAGCCAAATGCAGGAAGTCACATCTGTTCTAGTCACATCCGTTTTAGTCTGCTCTTCATCACTGTAACCAAAATATCTGACAAGAACAACTTAGAGGAGAAAGTTTATTTTGAGCTCATGGTTTCAGGTTTTCAGTTCTTAGATAACCAACTCCACCTCTCTGGGCCTGAGGTGAGACAGAATATCATGGCTGAGGGCGTGGCACAAGAAAGCTGCTCAGCTCCTCCAGCCAAAAAGCAGAGTTTGAGTGCAAGTGACAGAGATTAGGAGACAAAGTAAAACTGCTAAGCAGTCAGGGCAATAGGCCCCATTCAACCACACCTACCATACCTAGAAGGTAATCTTAGAGAGAGATTAACCAATATGCTGAGGGCCTTCAAACGCAAAAGACCCTGGGGCTCAGCTGTGGGATCAACGCCTTTGTCCCAGAGGCTGGAAAACTAAGAAGTAGAGGTGAACACCGATAGGAACAAGGGAAGATTTACTACTTGTTTCGCAAGTTTAACCAATGATGCTGGTGCTTTTCTCAATGCCTGCTTTACGTAAATTTTAATCAAGGCTCATACCCAAAACCAATGTAAACCCTGACCTAACACACATAAGACCGTATCCTGCTTCCAACTACCTGTCCCCCTTGCAGAGACTACTCTCCTTCCTTAAATAAATCCTACTCCTTTTACTCTTCCCTTCCATGGTTGCCCATGGATTTTATTCTTCAAATTCGTGAGACAAGAACCCAGAAGATGGACACTGAATTCCTGGGGTGTACTTCCACCCCAAGAGCTGCAACACTCCACTCAACATTAGAGGGGGCGAGGGGAAGGAACCAGCTCTTAACTGGGTAACTGCTAACACTATTTCAGTCATAGAGATATGCAGCCAGCCCAAATTTCCAGTTTAACTGGGAAGAGCTGCAAACACTAGAAATGTACTACTTTGGCTGAAGAAATCTGCAGCGAGCCCAAACTCCCTTCACCAGCCGGAGCAGAGACTCCAGCCTCATCTCAAAACCCCTGCATCGCAAGGAACCCTCAGGGATTTATAATACCCAAGGGCGCAGCCTCAGTGACTACTTCCTGCAGCCAAACCCCACCTGCTTATAGTAACCCATTAATCCATTCAAATTGTTAATCTATCAAATGGATCACTGCACTGATTCGGTTTCAGCTCTCATGATCTGATCATTTCACCTCTGAACAGTCCGACATTAACACAGGAGCTTCCTGGGGACACTGCATAGGTGAACCATAGCAACATTCTTCAAGGGTTTCATCTATCTGACGAGGGGCTCTCTGCTTGCACCTTGCACTAGTCTGACTTTTTTTCTCTCTTTCTCCTTCTCTCTGTCTCTGTCTCTCACTGTCTCTTATTTCACGCACATGCTCACACACACCCTGTGGGCAGGATACAGGCAGATGCTGTGATGAGATGTTTACCAAGGTCATGTCTTTAGAGAGAGCAGGAGAGTTATTTGGCCTTTATCAGGCATCTTTTGTCTGGGATCACAGGAGTACTTTTGAACTATTTAATTAGGTCTCAGACCGTGTCTGTGAGGGAGGTATTGCTATGCACTTCTCAAATGAGAACACTGAAATGAAAACCTAAAATCAACCTGTGCTACTCAGAAGTGGGAATTTTAGCAGTGTGACAGTCACAGATCCTTAGCAGTCACCTTCTCACCTCCTCCCCCACCTGCACTGCACTCCTTCCTTAACAGTCAAAGGGCCAGATGCACATGGTTTCAGCTGATAAGGGTCCATTGATGTTATAGGATGCTGTATTCCTACAGAGAAAGAGAATTTTTAAACATAAAATATATTTTTAGCTTAATCTCAAAGTCAGAATGGAGGTGGTTTAATGCATTTCTTATTCCAGTCCTGGATTACAATATTTTCTTTGAATATATCCAGTTGGAAAGAACCATCTCCAGAAAGAATGGGTTCCAAACCCAGACAACTGCTCTCATTAGAACATCTTAACTCCTATTACACTAAAGTCTCTAACCATCACGTCTACTTTTTCCCATTGGAATTCGTTCATCTCTCCTACCCATTCTCCCTCTCTCCTTTCTTCCTCTTCTTCTTTTTGGAAATTTTGAAAATCAAATTGCTAAAATGTACTAATTTAACTACTATGCTCAGAAACTTCTTTGTGGATCAGATGACATTCTCCTTTGAACCCAAGGCTTTTCTGGTTACTAAGTGTTCCCCTGTTGATCTGAACTAACTCTACGGGAGCAAAGCTCACTGTATCTTCTTCTAACTTCTGAGAAATTGAACTGCCATCAAACAAGTGAAAAATCTCTAGGCTGCTCTGTTTTTTTATGAAATGTGGCCTCGAGGGGAGGTCAGGACACCTAAAGCCCCTCCTCATCATCTGGCTTCCCAAAGCCCATTGTGAGATTTGCACGGAGAACCTGGGGTTGACTTCCTCTCTCTTGCTGGGAGCTCCAGCTTAGCGTTTCTGTGTCCCTTCTGTTTCCTTTTCATCTTCCCTGGGAATCTTTTCATCTCATAGAGGGGACATTCCAGGGAAGGCATTCTTATTTCAGTTACATGTTGGCAGTACTGCTGGCCTGATCCAATCAATTGTCATTAAGGAAAAAAAATTGTGGTTGAGCCTACCAGTTTGTTCAGATACACCGCCCTAATAATGTGCACTCTTGACTCAGGACTTTATGAATATCCCATGATCATGTTGATGTGAGAATAGAGTTCACCCCTTGCCATGATGCACATGTGGTACACAATTCAGAATGTCGTTTCTTACATGTGTGTTTGTGCGGACAGACATAGCAAATGCCAGAAGTTAAATGACTATGACACTCAGCATGGCCCCCAAATCATGCCTGATTCAATGATGAGTCCCATCAGCCATTTTTGATTCTGTGTCTTAGGAATATCATCTCAAAGGACCACAATTGTATTATCAGCTGAACTTGCAATCCTTCAAGAACAGTCCCTCTGACTTGAAAATAGCTATTTACTTCACTAGGGTTTCCTAAATGTCCTTTTCAAATCTACAGTGGCATTGTTGGGAATGTGTCATCTCTATCAACATGACATCCACAGAATGCTTTCCACGGATGTGTGGATTTCATAGACAGCTCTCACGTTTCCAGGGAAATTGTTCACATTATCCAGAGTTCCTTATTGGAGGCTGTGTCCTGCCTCCCGCTATCAGCTGCACATGCCACTTCTCCTCTTCCATAGCAGCTACAACTCAGCCTAATCCATATTGAGTATTCTTGGAATTTGAAATATCAGGTTCACAGATTTCCACAATAAATCTCAATTTAGAATGATATTATTCCCTCTTTTAAAGAATGTGCTTCAGAGGGCTGGAGCGGTGGCTCTGTGATTACAGTGCTTGCCTGGCATGTGCGAGGACATGGGTTCAAAACCCAGCACCACATATTCAATGAAGTGTCAGAGCAACAAAAGCCACATGAAAAACTAAATAAAATTGATTCTCTCTTTCTCTCTCTCTCTCACTGTCCCTCTGTCTTTTAAAAAATAAAAACAAAGAATGTACTTCACATACAAAATTTATCTAGGGAAAATCTAAAGAACTTGTGCATATTTTTTTAATAAAGTAGCACTTAGCAAAGAAACTAAGGTTTTAGGGCTGAGGTAGATGGTGAAGATAACTTTCACACATAAATAAACAAGCAGGACAGGTTGAAATGAGCCATGGGAAACAAAGTATGCATTTTTTAACTGCTGAATCACAGCAAAAGGTCTGAGGAACTATATTGAGGTAGAAACAAACTGGACTTAAATCAGAAGCCCTTCTGCTGACCCAGGACAGGAATTTCAGCTGGTTATTTAACCTTCCTGTGCCTCAGTTTCCTCCCATGTGAGTAGGAATTCAGAATTCCTATCTAACAGGATGAGATCAGGTGAATGAACATGAACTATGCTAAGAGGTTATATATGTATATATAATTCCTTCTATTCAAGTTGAAATTGTGTCTCCTTCTTTATCCCAGTGAGTGTAGTGGGTTTCTCCCATTACTTCTTTCTGTTTTCAGATTTCAAAATAATTCAAATCTAGGGATTATGATCACTCTCAGAGTGAAGTAGGAAATGGCTAAAGAGAAAAATATTTCACTCATCTAGTTTAGGTAATTAGGACAAAAATGTTAGCAATTTTAGTTTTTTATTAAAATGTTTTAGGTCTCTACTACGTGATTCTTCTCAGGTATATAATCCCAGGTTCCTCATTTTAGTAACAAATAGGTCCACTCAAAATTATTGAAGAGACCTGAAAGATAGATTAACTTGCTCAGCAGAAATATTGCTGGATCCAAACAACCAGAGAGAAGCAATCCTTTCTGGTATAAAAGCAGTGGGGTGAGTCTTTCCCCTTTCTCCTCCAATCTGAGTTTTATTCTTGTAATTTAAAGGCAACAGGACGAGTTTGAGAGGCGAGGGCTCCTGGCTTCCACAGCCCCCCCCACAAAGCCGGGGCTCTAAGCACAGGCTGGAGAAAGGAGAGGTGAGGTGCTGCTGAGCAGCTCAGGCCGTCTCGCCTTCACATGCTGTGTGCTGGAGGTAGGTATCATTTTTCCTCCTCCACTTTCCTGGCAGTGATATGCAACCAACCAGCAGGACTGAAGTGAGGCCCACTTCCTTATGGCAAGGTGGTGTCCTGGCTATCGTGAGAGACACAAAAAGGGTATACACAGGTTTACCATCCATACTTGAGACCTGGACGTGCGAGAAGCCATGCTGTAGGACTGTTCTTGAGGAAAAAAAAATACCAGTATCTAATGAAGAGGAAAGACCAGGATAGGCCACCCGAACATCTGGAGTGTCCCAGAAAACAGTCAAGGGCGATGTGAACTCAACACAAAATAAGAGGACTTTTTGAACCCAGTGTACTAGGCTGACTCTGGAGGTAAGTCGTCAGCAGACTAGACAACCACCTGCGTCATATTGTGGAGGAGAGACAAGATCAGACATGTTAAAAATTACCAAATCAGAGGTGGAATGAATTGATTCTGATATTCCTTACAAAGATAACTAACTAAAATATGTAAATGTTTAATTAAAATGTGTAAATTGTTCATTTTAACCTGGACTTCCCCAAAAGAGCTTTGCAAAAGTAGGTAATACTCAGCATACATAAGACCTCTAGAGGTAAAGAGGAGAAAAAGACAGAGAAAGTGAGTTGATAGCCTCACTTTATATATATGCCAAAATCCTGATTAGGGGAGCAGCATTCAACATGCAAACAAATATAGAAATAAAGAAAATACAAATGTGTATGTATAGCATTTACTGAATGCTATTGAATGCTGTGACTTATATTTTTTTTTGGTTTTTGGTTTTTTGTTTTTTGTTTTGTAGCAGGGATTGAACCCAGGGGATCTTAACCACTGAGGCACATCCCCAGCCCATTTTTTATGTTGTGACAGGGTTTTGCTAAGCTGCTTAGGGCCTCCCTAAATTTCTGAGGCTGTTTTTGAACTCCAGATCCTCCTGACTCAACATCTGGAGCTGCTGGGATCACAGGCATGTGCCACCACACCCGGCACTAAGACTTTTCTTAAGCAGGTCTTCATACAACCAAAGAAACAGGGCAGGACTACATGTGTCTAAATGTTTATCTGTGGTTTTTCAAATGAGGTTATTTGAATAAAGCTAAGAGGGAGAGAGAGAAGAGGAGGGAGAAGAAAAAGAAGAGAAGGAGGAAGAAAGTTAAAGTTAATTTTATGGAGGACCAACTAGGTGGCAAGTATTTTACATACATTTTACTTTTATAAATATGTATCTGTGATGAGATTTCTATTATTAGTACTTCCCTTTGGATGAATCAGATAAATTTAAATAAGTGAAATAATGCAATTAATAAAAGGCACATCTGTTTCTGACTGAATCCCGTCTGATAACAAATCCATGGTGTTTTCACTACCTATTTGTTTAGTAACAAGGAAAGAGGCTCACTAGATGTCCCCTGTCTAAAATGAGTCACAATGAATACATTTTTAAACAACAAAAGCATTTTTTGAAGATATTTTAATTCAAAGAAGAAAATTAAGGTGTATGGCCCTAAATACACTCTGGGTATTTAAACTCGTTTCAAGCATTTTGTTTGCCTGAGCCAGGTAGGAATTTGGCTCATCCAGCCAAATGCATCACTCCTAATAGGACAAAAGAAATACTTCATTTCGGATCCGAATCATGCAGCAATAGGCATTTTATAGTGTTCCCTATTAGCAGACAAGAGGGCTTTCATTTACAAGACCATGAGTATGGGCAAAATTGGGGACTGGAGGGTAATCATCCAGAGGGAAGAATCGATACTGTCTGTAAAGAATGAAAGCGCACTGGGAACAGCAAAGATTCTGTTTTTGTAGCAGCAAGAAACCTTCCACCCCGGATAGAATTATTATTCAGTCTGGCCAAAGAAGGAGGACCTCACATAGCCTCCTGCCCTGCTCTCCCAGCCCTGTTTGCTGCTCTCTTCTTGGTCTCTTTCCAACGTACCCCTTTAGACCAGAGCAGAGACAACTCAGCATGTTTCCTGCCAGAGCTCCGCCGAGGGCCATCTCAGATTCTGGAACGTTGCCTTCCACACCTACTGTGTGCAAACAGAAAGCGGAGACAGAAAGGTTTCTTCCCTTCTGACCAAAGAGGAAAGCATTTGGCGGCCACTTTCAACCTCCTGCTGCGCTTTGGAATCTGCCACAGGTCAGGGAAAGGAGGGAACAGGAGTGGCAGGGCGGTGGCCAGTCGACTGGGATGATGACAAAGAAAACGCTGAGCATTGTTCCTCAAGCCCTTGGGGTAACCAGAACCAACATGGAAGAGGACAACTGTCACCAACAGGAAAAGCAAGTCCTCCCCTCCCCTCCCACCCTCTCAGCTGCCTTCATTAAGCTGCGATGCTGTGATGCTTTCTACCTGGCCACCGCCTCCTGGGATTGAGCCTGCATCCTCAGCGTCCTTAACCAAGGCAGCTGGATGCTCCTGGGTTCCCAGTCCCTCATCTCCGCTGGCTTCTGCCTTCATCTCCCAGGTGTCCCCTGCCCCTGCCGGCGACACCCCCCATAAGGTTGTGGATCTTGCAGAGTGCAGAGAAAAAATCCGAGTTCACCAGGCTCCTGCATTTACACAAAACCATCCCTAAAGCTGGAAGAATGTGTCATCGACAGATAAAATGCTAAATGAGACCTCATTTTCATTTTGCAGCACAGAATTGTTTAATATTTCATTCCTATCACCTGCTCATTTTCGGGCAACCCACACATGACAGGAAGGGTTCCCAAAGGAACTGCTTAAAAGGTTAGAGCCTCCAACAAGCGTGGGTCCTGCGGCTCTGCTTCCCCGGCAGCCCCGCGCCGGAGCGCGCCCATCGTTAATGTCTCAATGCTGCCCTCTGCTGGCGCACAGAGCCACTGGCAGCGCCGGGAAACCGTCCTGTAAAAGTGGTGGGATGAGGGGGGCAAAACTGAAGTCATGTGTTTTTTATATACATATAAAGTGGCACAATAGTCACCTTCTTTGAGGGCATGCTGACCTCTATAGAAGGATGTTCAGCGGCTCTTTCCGTACCATGACCGTTTCTACCAGCTGATAAGTTGTCAGTGCACCAAAAATATAGTGAGGTCTTTGCCACCATAGGGTTTCCCCTTGAAAGACATATGCATGTGGGACAAAGATGTGTGCGAGAGGGAGATGTTTCCCACTACGAAAAAGCCAACCTGCACTTCTAGGAAGGCCAAGCTTGGTGCATATATGAGATTTCCAGATCCAGGGTTCGAGACTGAAAAACTGTAGTCTTGTTCCAGTTGTGATTCCTGGCTCAGTGGAACCTCCCAAAAGGAGCTCAACCCGTCCAAACCCCTCCCTCCGCCCTCCCCAGCTGCCCTCTTGCCTTTCTGGCCCTGTCCATGGCACCCCTTAGTCCCACCTTACCCAGGGTTTGACTTTCCAAGGTTCTGTTTCAGTTACCTGCCACCAACCCTATCTGAAAATATTACATGGAAAAACCCAGATATAAACAATCCATCAATTTACAACTGTGCACTATTCTGAGAAGCATTATAAAATTTTATGCCATCCTGCTCCACCCCAGCTGGGATGTGAAGCATCCCTTTGTCCAATATACTATCTGCCTATTAGTCACTCAGTAGCCACGTTGGCTGTCAAACTGACTGCAGAATTGCAGTGTTTGTGTTCAAGTAACCCCTATTTTCTTTAATAATCGCCCCTAAAAGAGGAATACTAATGCTGGCAATTTGGATATGCCAAAGAGAAGCCATAGGTACTTCTTTTAAGTGAAAAGTGAAAGTTCTCAATCTAAAAAGAAAAGAAAAAAATTATATTGGTGAAGTTACTAAGGTCTGCAGTACAATAACATATTTTGAGAGGAGAGAGACTACATTCACATAACTTTTGCTACAGTACATTGTTATAATTATTCAATTTAACCATTAGTTACTGTTAATTTCTTACTGTGCCTAATAAATTAAACTTCATTACAAGTCTTTATATATAGAAAAATGTATAGTAAATATAGTGCTCAGTACTATGCAGTTTCAGGCATCTACTGAGGGTCTTAGAAAGTATCCCCTACAGACAAGGGGAGTCTACTCCACAGGATCTTGGGTCCTGGGAAGAGTCTTGACTTCCTTCTCCCACAGCTCCCCCACCGCATCCAATCATTCTACTTCTGCTGGTTTCCCACCTCCAGTTTTCCCCCTCCCAGGCACATCCTCCACTCTGGGTCAAAGAGCTCCACATTAAATGGCTCAATTTATGTGATGTTCTTAATATAAAGCCTGGAGCATGGCAAGTACTTGGGAAATTTTAGCTGTAAATTTAGTCCAGTTTGATCAGCCATTCCCTGCCCAGTGGACACTTGAAGGTGTTTCCCATCCATTGGATAAAATTAGCAGGCATCTGCCTGAGTCAGCCTCATCTTCAAACAGTGTCTCTACCTGGTCTAACCAATAATGTAATTTTCTGGGGTTCTTCAGTATATACCCTGTGTCGTCTCTGTTGAGGTAATGCTGGACACTTCGTCTAATAGGCCATCTCCTAGCCTCCCCACCTATTTGTTTTTCTTTTAGGACCTTCCAGAAGGCATCCTTTCTTCTAGAAAGTTTTTCCTGACTGACATACTCAACCAGTTGTATTGATTTAAGCAATTCTCTTCTGCATTTCCCAAATATTCTATCTTTTATTGTAACTTTCTCGTAGTTGCATAATTCTCTGGTTTTGTGTGCATCTATCCTCGGAGTCCGAGTTTCTTGCATTCCATGACCATCTGATTCATCTTCAAATCCCCTGTAATAAGCCAAGTTCCTGAGTCATATACTTGGGACTCAAAACACGTTCATCACATAAATGAGTGAATGAAGGCAGGAAAGAATGCATGAATGAGAGGTCTCCAATGCACCTCCCTGCCCCAACCACCTCCTCACACCTGCCAACTGGAGAATCCTGTGGCTCCCTCTGTCTCTTTGGGAACCAGAAAGAGCAAAGCAATTACCACTTGGAAAGCTCTGTCCTGTCACATTCATCTCCAGATGAATTAGCATCAACTTCTTCATTAGATGCTAATGGAATATCAAGCTTAGCTACCTTTGAGGAGGAAGGTTATTGCTACAGGAAGTGAGGAGAGAACAAGTCTGAAAACTTGAGAACATGGCCAAGAAGACAAGACTTGAGACCCAGAAGGGCTACATTAGGAGAGCAGGCTCAAAAGCAAAGGGTACCACAGAAGTTTAATTGATGGGTTATAAAAATCACCAAAATATATTTTATATATCAAATATTTCTTTTTTAAAACAATTGATTCATTTTTTAAATTTTTTTCAGAAATTTGTTTGTTGAATAATCAAACAAGCTTCTAATGAAATTATACAATATATATATAAATTCTGAAAATTAGATTTACCCCCAAGAACACCCCCCCAATTACCCACTCTTATCCCTTCCCCCTTCCCAAAACAGCTCTACAAATGCCTTAGCTTGTATAACATTACATATCAGGTATTTCTTATATTGTGACTTAGTCTGTTTTCTGTTGCTACAACACAATACCACACACTGGATTATAAAGAGCAGATGTTTAATTCTCACAGTTCTGGAAAGTCCAAGGTCAAGGTGCCCACATTTGGCAAGGACCTTTCTGCCTACATTGTAAGATGGCGGAGGCATTGCATGTTAAGGGAATGAAAGCGTATGCAAGCTCAGGTCTCTCTTCCTCTTCTTAAAAGCCATGGATCTCATCATGGGGGCCTCACCCTCATGACCTTGTCTAACCCTAATTACCTTCCAAAGAGCCTGTCTCCCAATACCACCAACATGACTTTGGGGGTTAAGTTTCTAATACGTGAACTTTGGGAGACACTCAAACCATAGCTTGTTCATTCCAAATCAGAGAATATAGGCATTACACTCCCCACTTTCTAGATGGGAAAATGGAGACTCAGAGGGATTTGACTTCATATCTGAGGTCACACAGCTGCTAAATTATATCCCCAAGATGCAAACTTAGGCTCTGTGACGTCCAAACCCATGGTCTCACTATATTCATGTTTTTTCTCTTCTGAGAAGAAAGGTTGAAAGCACCTGGAGCAGGCAGGTACTAACCCCCTTACATCTGGGTAAAGGAGCCCAGACTTTCTTAAAGTTCATCTTTTTCTCCTTCTTAACTGGGTGTCCTGGCAGATTTCACTGTCTCTCTGAAATGTGCCCCCATTGAATACTGGGAGTTTCCCATAATTTAGACCCCTTCTCAGCTCCCCACCTAGTCAAGCCCTAGAGAACAGGGGGATCAGTACTTGACGTGCTGCCTTTCCCAACTTAGACAAGGCATCCACCTTTCCCACCATAAGGTATAAACTTAGACAGCAGAATGGGCCTCAGTTATCATGCTCTGTCCCAGTGTCACAATCCGTAAGGTATCAGAGAGGCTATAAAGCAGTAACTAAGGAGATAAATTCACCCTTTCTATTTCTGAAAAGAAACCAGAGCACAATCGTGGCACTTTGGTGTTTCAGGACAACCCAGACACATCTCAACTTGTAATAGAAAATCGTAGCATTGCAGTGAGATGGTAAACTGAGAATTCACCTGAACTCAGCCAAGAGTGTGATTTCAGGTGCTGAGAGCATGAATTTGGGTGTGCCATCTTCAACAGAGAGATCACTTCTCAAGTCTCCTTGGACATCAAGATCCCCTCAATCCACAGCTCTGACCTCCTTGTCTATAACCAGCTATAAGGACTATAGTTTTCCCTTTATATCCTCAGGGCACTGGTGCCAGGACTCCTACAGATTCCAAAATTCATAAGTGCTCAAGTCCCTTAACATTTAGAGGCCTTAAGTTTGAGCCTTGGGGCTATCATTTAGCAGCTGTGTGACCTCAGATATGGAATCAAATCCTTCTAAGTCTTCATTTTCTCATTTAGAAGGTGAAAACAATAATGCATATCTTCTTCAATTCAGAATGTAAAAGCTATGGTTTGAGTACGTTCCCCCAAAGTTCATGTTAGAAACTTAATCACCAAATTCAAGATCAAACGAATCCCACACGAATCCAATATGACCTCTGAGCAATCCATACCTGGGGACAGTCAGAATTAGCAGCGTAGGAGCAATGGTTCTCAAATCTTCGTGTATATGACAATCACTTGAAGAGCTTATTCCAAACACAGACTGCTGGGTTCCACAATCACCAAAGTTTTTCATTCTGTTGGTCTGGTGAAATCTGGAATTTGGGTTGTAACCAGTTACCAAGTGGTGCTGCAGGTCCTGATCCAGGGTTCAGGATTTGCAGGCCATCTTTTCCCGTTCCTCCCCCATGCTCCGCATCCCACCATGAAGTCCTATTGTGTCTACCACTTAGGCATATCTCAGGGTTCCCAGGAATTTCCCCCATGGCCTGTACCTTACTTCCACCTTCCTCATCAGGACTCTCCATTGCAATGAGTCCCAAAACTGACTTTGCACATTTCAATCTTGCCACTTTCCAATCCTTCTGACATATTCTGCAGCATAATCACCTCTAGCAGAGATAAGCAGATTGTCATGCTGCTCCTTGATCTAAAGACGTTCAAGGTGTCATTTCATTTGCAGGATGATGCTCTAGCTCCTTAGCATGGCCTCAAAGGTCCACATGACCTGACCACCACCTGACGGCCCAACTGCTGCAGTTTCTGCCTCCCTATTACCAGTCAGAAGGGGCTACAGTTAGTTGTCCCTAGATATCCTCGGGTACCAGGATCCCTAGAGATGCCAGAATCCATGGATGCTTAAGTCCCTTATTTTAAATGGTATAATATTATGAGATAACATACATACATCCTTCCATATATTTTCAGTCCTCTCTAGATTACTTATAATACCTAATACAAAGTAAGTGGTAGGTAAATTATTGTTATCTTGTATTGTTTAGGGAACATGACAAGAAAAAAGTCTGTATATGTTGCATATGGATATGATTGCTTTTAATCCTCTGTGGGATCTATTGGTTTGAAACCTGTGGACCTGCAGGGACAACTGTATTTGCAACTTTAAATCATGTGTTATTCCAGTCCTGGAGCAGTGGCTCAGTGGTTACAGCACTTGCCTGGCATGCACAAGGACCCAGATTCAAGCCCCCGCTCCCCTTGATCACTGGCCAAATTATATTTATTCTTCAAGCCCTATCAGGACTTGGTTGTGACTCACTGATAGATCATTTGCATAGATGTGTGAGGCCCTGGGTTCAATCTCCAGCAGCCCCCCAAAAAAAATCCCCTTCAGTAGTCCCTTGCCATGGACCAGGCTGCTCTGCCCACCTGCGGACAATTGAAGAGTCCTTCTTTGTGCACCTCCATGTTTCTTTACATCTGTCCTTTACGGAAATGTGTTTAACTCCATTGGAATAGCTTTCTTTCCTGTACGCCTTCCCTTTAGGCTAAGGAATCTTGGAGGGCAATATGTCATGATGATCCCAAGATCAGGCAGAGCTTCTG
This sequence comes from Aplodontia rufa, assembly GCA_004027875.1. Taxonomy (NCBI): domain Eukaryota; kingdom Metazoa; phylum Chordata; class Mammalia; order Rodentia; family Aplodontiidae; genus Aplodontia; species Aplodontia rufa. The sequence goes on along the minus strand of PVKS010013128.1, from coordinate 37,327 downwards.
GCCCTTGGTGACCTTTCCTTGGCAATTGTAGAAGCTTTAAGCTGTGGACAGACAGAACTCCACCCCCCAAACTCACACCCAGAGATATAAAGGAACCCTGTCTCTTGCAGCACTCAGATCTTGGCAGGTACTGCTCCCATTCAAAATCTTACTGCTGGGGCTGGAGCAGTGGCTCAGTGGTTTCAGTGCTTGCCTGGCAAGCAGGAGGACCAGAGTTCCAACCCCAGTACCACGTATATAACTGAGTGTTGGAGCAACTAAGGCCATGTGAAAAACTAAATAAAGTTGTTTCCCTCTTTCTCTGTCTCTCTCACTGTCCCTCTCTCTTAAAAAAAAAAAAAATCTTACTGCTTTTCATCATGAAAAGACCAGCCCCACTCGGGCCTTTAGAGAAGGCCAGTCCCACATGAGGCCCACCCAACAAAAGGCTGCATCTCACACCTGGTTATCCACAGCAGCAGGATGATGCCCCAACCCCGTGAGGTGAAACCTACCTAGCACCCTGCGTCATCTTGCACTAATGACACACCGTGTGCCTTCTACGCTGGCCCTTTGGTATCATTTACTTATGGCGTCAGGCATCATGTCCCAGCAGGAGTACTGGAGCGCCAGCCACTCAGGGGCTTACCCACGTCACATCCCACTCTGGGGCATCTGAGGTTCCTGCTGGCTGAATAACCTCAAACTCCAGGACAGTACCACAAGTCAGTCATGGAGACCTCATTTCTCAGTAACCCCAGGGGACAGGTAGTCCCCATGATAAAAAACCAGTAACAGCCCTGAACTCTGCCCCACAGAAGAGAAAATGCTCCAAGATGGTATCAATGATGGAAGGGAGGGCCCAAGACAGGCGTTCTCATTTCTCCTTTGTGAAGGTTGGGACAACTGCTCCTTGGGATCAGGTGTCCAATACCCCCAGAAGCCTGCCTAGCTCACCAGTTGCATCTCCTTCCTGTGTCCCGCACAGCTTCAGCCTGAGTTGTCCTCAAGACTGGGCTTCTGCAGTGCCAAGTGCTTTCAGGAAAATCCCTTCAGACCACACCTTTCTGAACAGCTCCTCCTCTTGGGCTCCCAGCTCCAGCAGCCCTGTGACCTCTCCCAACCTCTAACATCAGTTTGCACCAGCCTCAGCAGCCCATTCCCCACTCAGCTCCCCATCTCCCTCCCAAAGGGATAAAGAAGTTGGGACCAGTCCTGGCTGGAGTTTTCATATCTTGTTTCACCTGTTTAAAAAACAATGAATCTCCCCATAAGATAAAGTCAGTCTTGCAGTGTTCTAAAGGGAACACATTTGGACCCGTTGTTTCTCTGTGCAGGCACTATTGGCATTTGCAAGAAGGGTAATTCATTTTCACGTGAGTATTCAAATTCTGTCAATCATTTGGAATCCATGATATCTACCTACGAAATACCAGAGGTGCCCCCCACCCAGTCATTGTCTCATCAAATTACCCCTTTGCATCCCCAGACGTCTCCTGGGGCTTTAGGGGAAAAACCTCTGTTATGAGCCACCTTCAGGAAATCCCCTAACAGTGCAGTTCATGCCATTTTCAAAACTTTCCGTTCATATTCACTAGCACATCTCCTGGCTGAGGAGTCTGGTCCACAGTGAAAAGCAGATTCCCAGGTACTTGCTTTCTACTGCCATTTCTCTTGCCATCCATATCGTTGATGAGGCTTTCTATTTTAAAAGGGAAAAATAATCTGGACTTTTGTAAGGTAACGCTCCCTTAATTCTCGTTATCCGAGTAAAAATAGCTAAAGAAAAGATGGGCTCACATCCTATACAAGGAAGTTGCTAGCGTTAAGAAACTGCCCTTGAGGTCTCATATCCAGAATTTACAAAATCCTCAAAAATCTCAACTTCAAAGAACAAACAACCTAATCAATAAATGGGCCAAAGAAGTAAATAGAAACTTCTCAACAGAAGACATTGATCAAGCCAATGAATACATGAGAAAGTGCTCTAAATCACTAGTAATCAGAGAAATGCAAATGAAAACTTCATTAAGATATCACCTCATGCCAGTCAGATTGGCAAAAATGAAGAAAATAAACAATAAGAGATGCTGGAGGGGCTGTGGAGAGATAGGCACACTAGCACACTGTTGGTGGAGCTGCAGACTGGTACAGCCCCTCTGGAAAGCAGTGTGGAGAATCCTCAAAAAACTGGGGATGAGTCCACTATAGGACCCTGCTATTCCTCTCCTGGATATTTTTCCAGGGGATTTAGAATCAGCACATTACAGTGACACAGCAATATCTATGTTCATAGCAGCTCAATTTACAATAGCTAAATTATGGAAACAACCCTGATGTCCCTCACTGGATGAATGGATTCAAAAACTGTGGTACATATATACCATGGAGTTCTACTCAGCAATTAGAAATAATGATGTTGCAGCCTTTGAAGATAAATGGATGGTTATGGAAGAAATTATGCTGAGTAAAATCAGCCTCACCCAGAGAACCAAGGGTCAAACGTCTTCACTCATCTTTGGAGGCCGGAGCTAGACCCTGGCCATTGAGAAAGGAGGTCAATTCTCATGATTTAAATTCAGAAAAGTTGTAATGACATATCCTAAGGCATTTGTAGAGATGTTTTGGGAAAAGGGGAGGGGGAGGGATAAGGGTGGATAATTGGGGGGTCTTGGGGGGTAAATGTAATATTCACAACATATATATATATATTTTTTTCATTAGAAGCCTGTTTGCTTGTTCAATAAATAAATTTCTTCATAAAATAAAGAAAAGAGAATTGCAGATAGACTACTATAGTACAGGAAAGGGACCAAGGGAATGCAGAAAAGGATGGAAAGGGAAAATACTGAGGAATAATGTAATATTGTGTGCATATATGAAGATATAGCAATAAGAAACAAAAAGAAACTGCCCTTGGCTACACCATGTTTCTTTTCCACCAGTAAAAAGGTTAGATTGTCACATTTCCTACATAATGTCTAGGAGCAACTTGCCCGGTTCCCTTTTCTCCCCACCTCCCTGCCCATGTCGCTGGTATTTCTTTCAGTGAGTTGCAGCCCCGTCCACCCCGACAGAAACACTCAAACATGGTGCACTTGTATTTGAGTGCCCAGTAATTCTCCTGTCCCCAAGCAAACCGTGCAATTTGAAAACCGCTTCTACAAACTTCTCCCACTGCTTTTCCCTTGCATTAACTCTGCCCTAATTCTTGCCCATCACCTCGCACTAGACTATTACAGGGATCCCAGCTGGAGTTTCTATCCACCCTCACTCTCCATTCTCCTCACCACTCCCAGAGACTTCCTGCAATGCAGACTTGCTCAGATCAAACATCTTCAATGTCAAGAATCTTTGTATATACATTGTTGTTATGATAATCTCTGGGTTAGTCAGGTTCTCTAGAGGAACAGAATCACAGGATATATATATATGATTGGCCTATACAACCAGAGGCTGGATGGTCTCACAACGGTCATCTGCAGGCTGGAGAGCTGGGGGAACCAGCATCTGTGCAGTCTAGGATACTGAAGCTCTAGAACAAGAGGGATCAATGATGTTGCCCCAGTTTAGGACCAAAGGCCTGGAAACTCCCTGGAGAATCATTGGGCAGAGTCCAATCATTGGAAGAGGGAAGGAGCTGGAGTCTGATGTCCCCAGATGATCACAGAAGCCATCAAGAACCCATTCAGGAAGAATCAGATTTACATCTGCTGCTGCTTCCTTGTTCTTCCACCTTTTATTACATCCATGTCTCCAACTATTGGACAGTGCTGCCCACACTTAGGGTGGGCCTCTGCTTCAATTTGCTATCCCACATGCCAATCATTCCTAGAAAGACCCTTATTGACACACCCAGAAGACTCTTAATCTTAGGCACCTCTGTTGTTGTTGTTGTTCAACATAGTCTTATATTTAGGAGGGAATCGTTGCCACACAGTTATGAACACATGCATAATGACAGCAAAACGAAGCTGCTGCCAGTCCATAGTGTCCCCCTTTTCTTAGGCACCTCTTAATCTTAGGCATCTCTTCATCTAATCAAGTGTATGGTTTGGTTTAGCCATTAAAATCTCCCCGCCTAGGGCCACAGATGGGAGGAGCCACCCTACAGGACATGTTGGTTGGCCATCGTGAGCTCAGGTACAGAACACCTGCATGGAAGTATGCAGGTGGGCTTACCCAGGAATAATCCAGAAGAGGAAAAGAACCCAGGACATTTGTCTCTAAAATGAGTATTTGAACCAAATACTCCTCTAAAATTCTTTCTAAACTTAGGGTTAGTGAAATTATTCTGATGTGATGTGTATGAGATTTTAGAAACATCTTAGGTGTCTGCTCTGGCATCTCTCTTTCAGGGAAAGTAAGAGGCTGAGAGTAAACCCTATGTAGCCCCATGGCAGTGATCTTCAACCCTCTGAGAGGATTTCAGAGTTCCCCCCATCAGCAGCAAGGGGCATGGGGGACCCTGCAGCCTGCATAGTCCAAACACATGACTGGGTGCCTCCTAATGCTCTTCAGAAAATATTCTGCATCTCAGCCTTGTCACCAAGTCAGACAGTTATTTAAATATGTATAACTGCCTTTTAACTAAATTATATATACAAATAAACCAAAACAGAGCAAAATAAATGCTGTACTAATTATGTTTTAGAAACATATTTCCTCACTGAAGATGCCAAGTTACAACTCATTCTGTTGGCTTCTAATCTATTTAGCTCGAAAGCTCTTTCTTTTGATTGATGACAGACATGTGAACTCATTCATTATATATTCATTTATTCATTCTGTTACCCTTTTCTAACTGTCCACAGAATGCCTAGCATGATTGGGCCAATGTGATATGCTCCACACTACTTACGATACATCCCTGAATAACCAACAGGCAGTTCAACTTTATAATGTACGTGTGTTTTGTTAACAATTGATTCATCAGTATTACAAAAAAGGCAAATATTTAGATTCAGAATTAAAGAACATAATAGCATCATCTTAGATAAGTGATATTTTTTTAAAATATGCCTGAACCCCTGAGAATCCAAATAATACTTATGCAATCATTTAATTCTGGAAAATTCACAATCTAAACATTTACATTGCTTGTGGGAGTAAAATATGGAAGATTCAAGAGACTAGGGTATGAGCAATATGGAAGTAATTCTTGTTTAAAAACAAATGCATAGGAGATCTCTGCCCTCCATGAGATATCCATTTAACTCAGGCGTTCTTCTGGGGGAAACAGCAATATGGGGAACCCAAGCTGGGCATCCATGACATGGCATTAGCCCTGGATAACTAAATATATATACATTTGTTCTTGAATGTTTGATAATGTTTCCCCCTCAATTGTAACTCTATATCCATTTAACAAAAAAAGCATATCATATTATTACTTTGTATGCATTTATAATTGTATAAAAACTAAACTCCTTAATAAGATTTTTTTAAATATGTCTACAAATTCTTTGACACTCTGGTAACTGAAAATTAGAAGTCTAAATCCTCTCCCCTGGAACCTGTCCCAACTGTAGTGACTGATTAAGCAACAGGATTTGGCAAAAATGGTACTTTGAGACTTCTGAGATGATCAAAAAAAATCAATGTAGCTTTGATCTGGTCCCTTGGGACACTAGCCTCCATGCAGAAAGTCCTGCAACCCTGGGGCCACCATGTGATGAGGAGGTCCCATTTAGACCACATAGAATGACCCCAAGAAAATATGAAGAAAGAGAGAGAGAGAAGCCTAAGTAGTCCGCATCTTCCTGCTCCCTGCTATTCCTGCTCCAGTCACTGTCTGGTGGTGACCATTTGGTAGACCCGAGTCAAATCTACCTAAAAGAGCCTTCCTAAATCCTGGCACTCAGAAACAGGAATTGGTGGTAAGACATTGCTGTTTTGCATTGCACTTGGGAGTGATTTGTTACAGACACAGAGAACCAGGAGAGGAGGAAAGGATAAGTATTCAATAAGAATCTCTCCTGTTGATGTTAGGAATGGTCCAGAAAGCATTTTCTCTTCATTGCAATAAAATCAACACTCTTTCTCTTCTAATATTTGTCCAATTACCCTTCTGAGTAGTTAATGTTTTTTTACCTTATATAATATGGGACCTCCATTCATGTTTGACTCTAAGAAAATTTTTCATAGACAACTAGGAATCCTGCTAAGATCCAAATGCTTATGTTCTCCCCAAGTCCCCAGGGTGATGGCATTACAACCTGGGGCCTTTGGAAGGTGATTAAAATCATGGGGGTGCAGCCCTAGTGAATTATACTGATACCCTTATGAAAGAAGCCTGGGAGAGCTTGTTTGTCCTCCCACGACCCGAGGCTGAAGAGAGAAAGTGCTCACTATGAGGAACACACCCTCACCAGACATGGAATTGACCGTGGACTTCCAGTCTCCAAAACTGTGAGAAATATTTTTTTGATAAACCACCTAATCTATGCTAGTTTATTATAGCAGTCCAAATAGTCTAAAACAGACTCCAACTTGCTTACGTTTTGAGATGGATTTAAAGGAAGAATCAGCAACTGTGATTTTCACAAACATCGCAATCCCTGTAGTAGCAAGACAGAGAACCAGGGACATTTTGTCCTCTGTTTAACAGTTGCGCAGCAGGTCCCCAAATCAATGCTCCCTAATCACTACACAACCTAAATGGCCAAATTTCATCCACAGTACAGGAAAAGCTTCCGCTCTGTCTCTCCTTTTCCTAGACAGAGTAATGTGATAAATTGCTGTTAAGTTGTCTGGGTAACAGCGACCATGAGTTACTATCTATATAGCTCCATTGAGCCTCAGACAATTCCATCTTTCTATGTGGCTTGCCTGTGGCCTACCTTACAACAAATGAATCAGCTGAGGGTTATCATTCTAAGGAAACCTGATGTACTTCAGAAAGGAGATCTTGTTGGTGTAGAAACACAAGTCGATGAGCATTACTCTGGAAAAAGCTGGAACAGTTATCTAATGCAATAAGAAAGAAATCAGTCACTAAAGCATTAAGGACACCCATAATGACAGAGAAGATTTATGGGGAGAGCAGTGGTATTATTCTCTTTAAAGAGAAAAAGAAGAAACTGCTGTAAGAAAGACATATTTTTTAAAGGAAAAACTATAAATTTATCTTCTATTCATGAACCATTCTGAGACCAGATTAAGTCGTGATGGCAAGAAAACGGGTGTGCTGAGTGGCTTGATATGGGAGGTGTCAGTTCAACAATGCAGTTCTCAGGGGCTGGGCTAAAGAGTGAAAACGAGGGTGCATATTGCAAAAAAAGCAAAAAATAAATTCATGTGGGGTATAGCCACTGAACATCAAACCCAACAGAAGTAGCATAAACAGGTGGAGAAGCACTAGGGGAGAGTCGAAAGAGCGCAGATGGGAGAGGCCACCAGGTGGCTGCACTGGCACTAAGCCTTCTCCTCCAGAACCTTGGATTTCATGCCACATGACAGAAACGACAAGTCAGGTTTCTCGTTGCAGGAGACTGGGAAAAGATACAACAATTGTTACGAGGAAAACATATGTGGAGAACAGACTCCTGCACATGCAGGAAAAAAAATTGCAGAAAAAGCCAAGATGATGAAGATGAGCTGAATCGATTCAATTCCGCAAACAAGTCTGACTTCCTGTAAGGTTAGGAACTACCGACCATCCCTGGTTTTCGAAGATTCAACTTACAATTCCTGCACTTGATGGTGAGAAACACACCCATGGGACCATTCCACTTGGTCACTTTCAGCACCTTATCCCATAAATCACATGAGATATTCAAAACTTTATTTTCAAATAGGCTTTGTGTTAGATCATTTTGCTCCACTGTTGACAAATGTGAGTGTTTTATGCATGTTTAAGATAGTCTCAGCCAAGCTACGGTCTTCAGTAGGTTAAGTGTATATAATACTCTTTTTTTTTTTTTAAGAGAGAGGGACAGTGAGAGAGAGAGAGAAACATTTTTTATTTAGTTTTTCATGTGATTTTTGTTGCTCCGAGACATTGTTGTGTACGTGGTGCTGGGGTTCGAACTCACATACTCGTGCATGCCAGGCAAGAACCTTAACCGCCGAGCCACCGCTCCAGCCTCCGCTCCAGCCCCTATTTCATTCTCTTTTAAGTTAAAGTATTTTCAACTTGCAATGGATTTAATGGGATGTAACCCCATCCTAAGTCCAGGAGCATCTTAATTGTTTGAAAGCATCCCAAACACCAATAAAAGCAAACCTAGGCCATGTGAGCAGAGAGTCATTGACGCTTCACCCCTCAGTGCCTAAGTAACTTCCTAGAAATAAATAACATCACAATTACTTTCAGATCAGATGTATTTGTGCATATATTTTGGTATCACTGCTAGGAAATCATTTTAGAGATACTAGTTCTAGGTAGTCACCTACAGAAAACATTCAAAAAGTTGGAAAATTAGCTTTGCTAACAACAAATTTCTTGCTTTAAAAAAGTGAATTCAGTCAACCAAACACTACATGACAGCTGGTTAATGTTTCAAAATAACCGTTTTCCTCAATGCTGTTGCTTTCTCTGTCTTCCATGTGTAATTAAAACCCATCCAACAGGCATGGTTTCCCAGCCCTGCTGGCAGTAGCCTAAAGAACAAGTGTCTCTTGTCCTAGCTCCTAAATGGAATTGCCCTCTAATAGTGACAGATGATTTTTGTGATAAGGGATGATAAATAAGTGTTCTTTATCATAAACATGATTTATAGAACACGCTATACACCTAGAAAACAATGGATGAGGGGAAGGGATGGTTGTTTAGATTTTGCAAGCACACTCTTGAAAATGAATACCAATTGGAATGTATAGTAAAACATATATAAATCCAAAGGTATAGTATATCTCAATGATTTACCAGAGTGCTATCAGATACATATATATGACATTTTAGAAGAGATCAAGTATGCTGCAATTAAAATTTTATTATAAATATAGAAGTCATTTTATGCTTTCCCTCACTTTCATCTTAAAACATGTCAATCTGAGACATAATTCTATGAATCAATTTAAAAAAATAAAAAAGACTATGAGACTCTGGTTGTGACAGAGTTCTTCAATTCCCTTTTTTGAGTTCCTTTTGGGTGCTCTTCTACCATGGGAAAATCATAGTGCTCATCTCAAGACCACCAACAACCCCGCTCTCACTCTTCTGGAGGGGAACATCCCCAGGCTAATCATGGAACCCTACCCTGGGACCCAAGGATTGGCTCAGACAGGTCAGGTGATCCAAGCTGACCAACCAAACTCCTCTGAACTGTTCACCTAATAAACTAGGAAGGAAAACTTACTTTTTCTCTTTTTGACTGGTATGAATGTCAACCCAAGACTTTTCAGCAAGGTAAAGAAAAACTGTAGGAAGCAGAAAAGAATAAATCCAACATGCAAACAAAAGACATAGAAACAAGAAGAACTGAGAAAAAATAGGAAGAGGAAGGAAGAAAGTGTTGACAACATTGTTTGAACCTGTGGATTCAGCCATGCAAAAAAAGTGAATCTTTCTCTGAACCTCAAGTTAGATGCATCAACAGATCCCCCTCTGCATATAATTTGGTTTAAAGATGGGATTCTCTTTCACATAAAGTAAGACCCCTCATTAATGCAACTTGCATGATTATTTTACTTTATTGCTTTTTAAACATTGTCAGTTTCACTGGTTGCAATGTCTATGACTCCAATTTTGTAAAACAATAATGTATATAATAATTTGAAGCTGAGCATGGTGGTGCACTCTTTAATCCCAGCAACTTGGGAGACTGAGGCAGGAGGATATTACATTCAAAGTCAGCCTCAGCAATTCAGTGAGACCCTGTCTCAAAATAAAATATGAAAAGGGCTAGGGATGTTTCTCAATGGTTAAGCACACCTGGGTTCAATCTCTGGTACCAAAAAAAAAGATTAAAAATTAAAAATAATGTGTGTAATAATTCTAGTTACAACAACAGCAAACATTTATTGACCACTTACTATGTGCAAGGTGGTGTGTGCTCTCTGCTCTCTTGTATAAGTGTGTTTGCATGTGTGTGTATGTCTGTGTGTGTGTGTAAAGAAAAAAAGAGAAGCAAGAATGTGGACCAGTATCCCCAGCATGGGAGAGTATACCTCCATAGAGCTCACAGTGGATCTCTAAGGAGAACTAGGAAAGCTTAAGTCAGAGCAGTGATATCCATTTCCTCGTATCCTTTTTGAAGTTCATTACCAAATCATCCACAACCAACTAGATTACATTCAGAATCCATAAAGAGAAAAAATGTCCTTGAAAAAGACTTCATTCCATTTATCAAGCCAACAAGGCTATTTCTCATTAATTGTTGTTTTAATATTAATTAAGAACCTTTATATAATGTTGTTGAAAAATCAAACTAAAATATATTATCTGTCATAGTATTTCATTTTGTGTGTCTCATAGCTATCTCTTCCTATTAATCTCCCCAGTATATTTGCATATCTCATTTCAAAATTCACTTTCAGAAAACCTCTCTGGGTACTAAGTAGGAATTTGTTCTGACCCTGAAATAAAACAGTGGAGTCCTTTAGAGAAAATTCCCTTTAGACTGTCTTTAAACAATAGCTGAAGGTTTGTTGCCTGTTTATTTGAAATCCGCCCTAGAAGGAGGGAATCCTTTCATTTGCCCCTGTTATGTGACCTACTATTCTTTTCATCTTGGGCTTTAAAGGTGTTTAAAAATAAATAAAACTCACCAATGTCTTTTTTTAGTCAGCCTGAACTAAGTAAAAAAGGAAATATCTGAAGAGTCCAACTAAAATGAGGAAGTGACTTGATGTGATTTTTTTCAGTTTTGGTTTTGAGTAACCCTTACGGGTAAGAGCCACTTTGCCTGACTCTGCCCAGCTGCCTCCTGGCCTACCCTGCTCTCTCTCTCTCTCTCTAACTTCCAAACCCCAGCGCCATTTAGACCTATGTGCCACTGCCACCCTGGAGAAGGCAGGCAGACACTGGGTGCTTCCAATACCAAAGCAAAGCAAAGGGGAAGCAATGCGGTTTGGAGGTTAAACAGCAGAGTCCTAGGGTCCTATTGGCTGAGGTCCTGTTGGCCGAGGTTGTCATTTTGAGTGGGTGACCTGGACCAAGCTGCTTAATCTCTGTCGTCATCACTTTCCTCATTGATTTGGAGATAATAATGGTAACTACAGAAGAGATAAGTCGAAGAGATGAGACAAAAGGCCCCTTGCCCAATCCCAGTTCCTGACGCGTGGTAAATTCTCACAATTATTTACTCTTATTATGAGCTGAGTAGACATGACTCACTCTCCTCTGCCAGCTTTTGCAGATGCTCCTCACGCTTCTCATCCTTGGTAGAACAGACCACTGCGCTCTCCCTTGGTCTATGAGTCATCTGCAACACTTCAGGACATACGTGGTATTTCTATGAGCGTCTCTTTACCACAGTAAAACCCACAAGGGCAAGCATCATGTCTTATCTATCTTTACCTCTGTGTACCCAGTGCCCTTCATCCAGGAGACAGTCATAATTTTCAAAGGAATGAGTGGATGAATACTTGGCCCTCTAACAGAGGAGGAATTTGAGGCTTGGCAGTTGTAAATGGCTTTTGTAAGTTCACAATCTGGTAAGTGCCAGTCTCGTGCGTTTCATTAAAGGTCTGAAGGAGCAAAAGGAATATTTCTAATGTCTTGGGAAAAAAAATAGATAAACTTGACTGCAAAGAGAAAAAGATAAAGGAACTGTTTAGAATAATCATTTTTACAAAGAAATAAAAAGAAAAATAACAAATTTTGATCAATCATCACAATAGCATGCTCCATTTATATGCAAGGAAGACCTTGCCTAGACTTGCACAGGCCGGCTTTAAGACAAAGAAATTCAACTGAGATCCGTTCAACAAGTGACTACTGCAGCACCGATTCATCCTGCTCCAGGGAACCATCAGCAAGGAACCCTGGAATCTCATCTGAATTAGGTCGCCTATTTCTTAAGACCTTCTACGTATTGTTGTTTGGTTGCCTCCGTTGTCCTTGCTTTAACCCCAGTTGTCTCAGAACACATCCATGATTTCAGGTTGTACGCTGATGTTCTTTTGCAAAGATCTGAAGGTGAAGTGTGACCAGCAGGGCAAACTTGATCCTGCGCATTGTTATGCAAGTGGATATTTTACTCAAGTGTCAGCAGGTTTTGTAAATGCTTGATTCTCGTCCATTTCTGTTTTGTTTTGTTTTTAAGGCAGAATTTTTGCTTTGAAGATGAGTCTTTTTGTCTCTGTGGCTTTGTGCCCTAACAAAACATTTTAGACCCTTTTTTGAGAAGGGAAGTCCATTCTTTCTCTTTTTTATGTTTGGTGCTAAAGCGGGGAGAGGGGGGGAATAAGCAATTGACTTTTCCCCTGGCTACCCTGGCTCCAACTCCTTTTGTCTGGTTTGATGATCAGGCTGTGTGTAGGGGAAGAATGCAGGCCCTGCAGAGAGAGCTGTGGTCTCTTCCACTATGTGGCTGTTCCTGCATACAGTTAGGTTCCTGGACACCAGTTGATCTGAAATCTGCAGAACTCTACAGAAGAATGACCCAAAGTAGCCTGACATATACCTCCCCAGTTTTTCAGAGAAAACTAAACTATTAATAAAAAAACAAAATATTTCCAGTGATTTTGAAACCATGGAAAGTTTTTAACATTTTAAAAATTTTCTTCAAAACAGAAATGAAAATTTAGGAGACAATTTGAAACACATTTCCCATATGTAATTTTTAGTGTGGTAACATAAAAATGGATTTGCTTTAAACCAGCCATAAAGTTACATCAACTTTTACTCTAAGTCAGGAAAGAGGGAAACTTAAAATAGTCACAGTTACTGAAGGAATTTACTTTTAAATATCTTTTTAATTTCCAGAAAGGGAGGTACAAACTATAAATTTTTTTGAAGTAGTAACTATCTCCTGGGTGTTCACTGGTTTATGAATACCAGGCAAAAACATGAAAACCGAAGAAACCACCAATTATAACACTGAGCTTGGAAAGTCACATTTCTTTATACTTAGAGTCATCATAGGACCAAATATTCTTTTTCAGCAAATGAGCCAGGTAGCTGGGAAAGGTTCATAATTGTGACTGACCAGGGTTCTTTTCTCAACTAGCCCCATGGCAGTCTTAGTCTCCTCTGTTACTGAAGCTTGATCACTTTCACCAGCTTCCGAAAAGTTCTGAGGTCACGCTCTTCACACTTTTACATGACCTTTCATTTCTTGGTTTGCTATTTTTGGTGTCTGGTTCATATAGGTCAGTGTCTTTCACATGTTGTGAGAAATTCATAAACAGGATTCAGCCAAAAGTTACATTTGCAAAGACTTGGCTCTAGGTTGCAAGCAAATGTGTTGCATGGGTTTCCTGACAAGTCACATTCCTAACCTTGAGTACCTGGAAATATTCTAAAATCTGTAACAATTGTAAGGATCCTGAGGATGGGCCTTGTTGGCCAGGGGTGGTGATAACGTAATTTATAAATTTGGGTCCTGCATCCGCATGGTTTACACCAGCAAGAGCCTATAACAAACCCACCAATATCTTTATGATGGTCTTCCTTTCTTCTTCCTTTGCTCTGAACTTACAAGCAGATATAGCTTTGGAGTAAGCAAATTGTTTCCTTTAACCTGGCTCACTTTTATAGGTTATGTCCACCCCACCAGATGCAGCTTGTTACAGGTTAGATCTAGACTATCCCTCAAAGGCTTGTGCCCCAGCCCGTGCTGCTATTGGGAGGTGGTAGAACTTTAAGAGGTAGAGCCTAGTGAAAGATAGTCAGTTCATTCATAGCACGAACTGAATGAACTATTTGAAGGGATAGTAGGACCCCAGCTCTATTCTCTCTCTCTGAGACGCAGGGATAGGCCCAAAGCAACAGGACTAACTGATCATGGATGAAAACCTCTAAAACTGTGAACCAAAGTAAACCTTTCCTCTCCACAAGTTGATTATCTCAAGCATTAATTATAGCAACGGAAAGGTGACTAACACACAACTTTTGCTTGAAAAAAATTACTTTAGACTCTTCAAGTTTTACAATTAAACCCAGAAGAAATTTTTGCCAAGGTTTAGTGTTTTCTTTTACTTATAGGTACTTCAGTGCCCTAGTGCTAACTGTACCTGACACCTGGTTGAGTCTCACTATTGCATTGAAGTGTCTTTATTTTCCTGGCATTCTTTTCTTCCTGAAGGCGACACTTTCAAATGAGCAGTTTTGGCACGTTTATGAATTTCTTTATTCTCCTGTGACTCTCTCAAGGATTTCAATTCTGTGCTATCTTGAGCAAGTGCAAGCCTAGAATGTACGTCCAACTGCAGCAGCGTCTGCCGTGGGTGGGCGCTTTTTCTGTTATAATCGGTCCTGCTGTTTTTGTGTATACTTGGCTTTGACAGTCAGCAAAGAGAACACTGGAGACACTGAGCAAATCTTCAATTTCTCCGGCTGTAGTATTCGTTCACTAAAACTTTGGTTCTTCTGCAAAAATCTGATGAACTGTGACACAATTACAATGTCTGTATGAGAGTTTTATTTCCCAGAAGGATCCTCTCTCCATCTGTGAGTGCCACGAGACGCATGCGCTTCAATGATTCTTCCCAGAATATATTCCAATGTGAACACACACACACCTGTTTACACACACACACACTCCTATCTATGTGCACAGTCATGTACACAGTACACCCAACAGTTGAAGTAAGAGCTGCCACATTTTTCCTCCCTTACCGTGGACCAGACATCACAGTAAGACACAGTATATCCTTAGATTTCACAATGATGGTGAAAGACAACTGTCATCAGTTTCATTTACTCATAAGAACACTATGGATTAGAGTAATTTGTCCAAAGTCAGATAGGAATAAGAAACAGAACTAAAATTTGAGTTGAGAGTTCTGTCCTGCCAAAATACGTTCCCTAAACGCTCAGCTTTACAGTATTCCCTCCCAGGTCTGGGCTGGTTCCAAAAATGTCTGCTGGGGAAAAAAATAGATACAATCATTTTAACAATTTGCAAATGTTCAGCTTCATATGCACCTTTAAGGGACAAAAATGACAATCCTGAAAAGACATGATAGGCTTCTGAACTTTTTTTTTTTTAATAGAGAGGGACAGTGAGAAAGAGAGAGAGAGAGAATCTATTTTATTTTATTTCATTTTTCATGTGGTTTCCATTGCTCTGACACTTCTTTGTGTACACGGTGCTTGGGTTCAAACCTGCATCCTTGCGCATGCCAGATATGCACCATAACCCCTGAGCCACTGCTCCAGTCCCAGGCTCTGATCTTCTATGCCATCATATATACTAGCATAAAGATCTTGGAAACATTTTGTTTTTGTTTGTGGTTTGGTAGGTTGATTGCTTGGTTTGATATAGAGTTGAATGTACCAGTTAATGACTTGAGAAACAAAAGATGAATCTTGAGATTCAAGAGTTTGGTTAGAACTATTTTCATTCCCTTTATTTCAATATTTTTTGTTTCATATATCAAGAATTCTTTTAGCTATTGTAGAACTCTTGGTAAATACTTGTATCCACAATTTTTAACCTTGGATTGATAGACAAGAAGGTAGTTTCACCATCTTGTTCAAAGAAGAAATGTAGTTCAGTACATCAATAAACACTGATTTATCAGTACAAAAAAATGTACTGAGGGTTGGGGATGTAGCTTGGTGGTACAACATGGACTTACCATGGTTGAGCCCCTGGATTCAATTCACAGAACCACAAAAAAAAAAAAATAAAAAGGAAGGAAGGAAGAAGAAACAAAGAATCCTACTGAGAGTACTGAGAGTTGTATTTTTCCTTTTGAACCCCTACCTAAAAGAGTGATTTTATTTAGGAATCTGGTCTTTCTTTATATCACTATTATGGAAGTCACTACTTGAGAAAGCTCTAGTATAGAAGATCTAGCCAGTTTGGAGGGGAGGTTCTAGGCAATTTGTTGTGGATGATGTTTTACTGGATTTGCACCAAGCTCTTGTGCTATTTAACTATGTCAAAGGATGGATTTGATCCTACCAAAGGACTATGTGGTGGTTCTCAGTAAAGCAGAGAGTGACAAACCCACAGCCTACCACTTGTTGTTGCAGGCCTATAAGTCAGGAATGGTTTTGACCTCATTTCAGGACATGTGAAAATGATCCAAACTTTAAATTTCGGTATCCACAAATAAAGTTTTACGGGGATGCAGCCATGGCCATTCATTTATGCATTTTCTGTGGTTGCTTTCACAGCACAAGGACAGAGTTGAGTTGCTTCTGAAGGACCACAAAGCTTAAAATATCTACTCTTTGGCCATTTATACAAAAAGTTGGCTGAACTCTGGTGTAAACAATACACACAGTTATGTGAAAGACTGTTTTACATTCCAGTAGCCTTCAGTACTTTGATAGTTCCCCCGCCCTTACTGGATAGCATTTGAAATATGCAGTTGAAATAGCTTAGCTTTTTCTGTGGATAAGAGTCCAAAAGATTAGCACATTAAGCTGTTTTACAAATTATAGAATGAAATAACTCTGAGACAGGAAAAAGCCTTAGAATCATCTGCTGTGATGCACATGCCATGAACTGTCTCATCCTCCAAAAATAAATCTGCTGGACATATCCACAGACTTTCCCTGTTGACTGGCATTGTCTTCATGCAAGCTGTGATCCGAGGTAGGGGTGGAGCTCGGCACCAGTGCAGGGGTCGTGAGCAGTGTCGTCCCTGCCAGACGATGCTGTACTGCATGGCAGCTGACTCTGGAATTTGCCCAAGTGTTTTTCAATCCTTTTTTGCATAGATGGAGTGAACTCTGGGCAGTTGGTGGCCTTCTGGATAACATGACAAGGAGCTGCCTTCCTGCAGATGCAATCAATAAGTTCAAGGCTAAGACGAGCTTTTCCCATGTGGCTCTGCCCATCACCATCACCACCTCAAAAATGATCCTCTTTGCCTCTGTCGATTGACTCAACTCATTTACGCCACTCAAAACCTGATATTTATTTCATCTAGCTCTGTCCCAGAGCTAAGCAGCCTGTGGTTATAAACAAAGTCACTTTTACTACATCAACACAAATTTCCTAATCTCGCTCTGCTGCTCACAAAAATCTTCAGTCCTCCACACAGTCCCCGAACAGCCATTCACATATTTCTAAAAATCTCCAGAGATGTCCTGATGTGCTCAGGGGCCACCCTGTCATCCAGTCACCCAGGAGCACCCAAGCCCATTCCTCTGCTCAGGCCCTGCTTCTCACAGGAGGGACTTCAGGCTGCCCCTGTAGATGACAACCCCTTGAGAATTACTTCCTGTATTCCAAAGCTTCTCATCCTCCACTTGCCAGAGCAGGACAGTAATCAATGCAAAAAGGGTGAAGGAGGTGACCATCTTCCCAAGTTTCTGTCCTCTGCACCAGGTACCCGAAATTACTGCTCATGTCTAGAGCCCCCCAGAGATCCCCAAACAAGCTACCTATTCACGTAGCACCTACTTGAAAGTGGGCATGATTAACCCCATTTTGCAGATTTAAAACAAGAGAACTCACAAGCGTGAGCCCAGAGTCCTCTGCTGGTGGCATAGACACCTAAACCCAACTCCAAAGCTTGCTGGTCCTGTTACTTCTCTAGGATTCTATCAGTTCTAATTTTTTTTCTGCCTCTTAAACTTAACGAAATCTAATCTTTGTCCCAAGTCTTTTGGAAAAGTCAGGCAACAAGGGTCTTATTTCTCATTTTTTATAAAAATAAATATGTTGTAATGACCTACAGGCTTTAACTGGTTAATTATTTTAAATCTTTAAGAAAAATGTAATATCTCTGCCTATTTGAATTATTCCAAAGTTTTAAACAGTGTAGAAATTTTCATGATTATTTGACAACATTACAGAGCTCTGATGTAAAAATCTTACAAATACTGAAAACAAGAGAAAATGGTAAGACAATTTTCATCTACAATAGAACTTAATGAAATCATACTTTAAATGTAGAAAATTTAACCAAGTATACATTAAAGAAACTAAGATACAAGGTTAAAGTATGTTTTATTCTAGGAATCACTAGACTAAAATGGAGGGGGAAATGAGGGTGTGTGTGTGTGTGTGTGTGTGTGTATGTGATGAAAAAACTTACACTAAAATCATAACTGTGGTTGCCATAGGTCATGGATTGTAGACTTTGTTTTTATTTCTCTCATTACTTGCAAGTCATTTGAAATAAAAGACGATCTTATTCATAAAAGCAAACAAAAACATAACATACCTAGGTGATATTTAATAAGAAAACTGCTGTTCCAATTTGAAACAACTTCTCAAGTTACTGAAAGAGGACTAGTGAGAAGATTTTATAGCAAAATTAATTGCTGATTCTCTTCATAATAATCTATAAATTTATATGATTTCAATGAAAGGTTTTGAAACCTACAGTACTGCATGGTCCCACTTAGGTACTTAGAATTCCTTAAACTCCTAAAGACAGAAAGTAGGAGGTGGTTGCCAGGGGCTGGGGGAGGCAGGAAATGGAGCTGTTACTTAATGCATATGGAGGGCTGGTTTTGCAAGTTGAGACAGTTAGGGACAGGGACACTGGTTGCACAACAATGTGCATTTACTTAATATTACCAAAACGTACACTTAGAAATAGTTAAGATGGGAAATTTTAGGTTGTATGGCTAAAATAAAACTTTTTTAATTTACCACAATTGAATTTTTTAAGAGAGGGAGAGAGAGCAAGAAAGAGAGAATCAATTTTATTTATTTTTTCATCTGTTTTTTTATGTGGTGCTGGGGTTCAAACCCATGCCCTTGTGCATGGCAGGCTGTAAACACTTAGCCACCACTCCAGCCCACAATTAAAACTTTTTAAAAATTAAAGACATTTCTTTCAAACTCCACTTTTTTTAAAAAAATTTTAATTCAAAATGTATTTCTTAGTGCTTTATCGTTAAACATAACAGTGAGATACATTTTAACATACTCATGTATGCATGTAATGTAATTTGCTCCATTTCCTTAAAATTTTTTAATCATAGGATTGAAAAAAAAATCTACACTCTTTGATAGCTGGCTTTAATGGGCTTTCATGGGGGATTAAAACTTGGAAGGGGAATCTGTAAAATAACTGAGAAAATATTCTCAGAAAGGGAGAGAGCAAGGAGGGGGAGAAAGAGAGACAGAGAGAGCAGAAAAGACTTGGCAGGAAGTGGTCTTGGCTGGAGTCTCTTGGCAGCCTGGACTCTCCTAGCAACTAACAGGGATTGGTTCCACCTTGAGAAAAGGGGGCTGGCCTCTTGTGCCTCCTGCCAGTCAGCCAGGGCCATGGGCTGCCTTGCCCCATTGGTGGTGGTAGTTGGGGAAAGATTCATTTCCCAGGTAGGCGGCTTCCGTTCAGTCAATGGCAGCAGCTGAGAAGCATTAGGATCTGATACAGCAACGTAGTGAGTGCACAGGCCCAGTGAAGGGGATCAGGGAGGACTCTGTGGCCTTTCTCATCCTTTCCACCATGTGAAGGAGCAGTCGCCATCTTGCATTCTTTCTCCCTTTTCTTGTCTGCTTTGTGTGTTGCTTTTCCTATACCTCCCCAGGCAGTGTGGAGAAAGGGCAGGCTCAGAGTTGACAGAGAAAAGACAAATACTATAGTAATAAAAAAAAAAAAAAAAGAAAAGAGAAGTGCCAAGTTTGAATTTCAGGTGAACAATGAAGCAATTTTTAGTATAAATCTTGTGCAATATTTATACTAAAATATTTACATAAATGTTAATGTATGAAGAAAATGAAAGTTCACACAGAAATAACTAGAAGAAGCAGAACGCAGACTCAAACATGACCTCCCAGAGTGCACAGCCACTCCCAACCAGCCACTCAAGCCTTTTTCCACATCACACCAGGTCATCAGGCTAGAGCTTAGTCAAAGAGGAGAAACACCAAGGAGAAAATGTATGTGAATCCTAAGGGAGGTGGGAACGAAGCCCCTCCTCACCCCTTTCCCTCCATCAGGCCTCTGGTGGAACAAAATGCTCTCTGCACTTGCAGAGGGTGCTAGTGACCTGCTTAAGGCAGTGTGGCTTCGGAGATCTGGAATACAAGGGCTGAACTGGGAACACACTTAAGGCCCTGATTCAGCAGGGCTGCCTGTTTCATGAGGGAAGAAAGAGTCTTCTATGATGTTAGGTCTAGACTCTGGGCTAAGTTTTGTAGTAAACAGATAGGCAAGAATGTATCTGTTGGAAAGCGTTAAAAACTAGAAGGAATGATAAAGTCAGTATAAAATAACAACCCCTAGAGTAGGTTTCTGCCCCAGTCCAGCCGGGTTCTGACCTGAAGGAGGGGCTGAGAATAAGAAAGAACACAGGCAGGAGATCCAGGTGGAGCTGTCTCACTTTATTCAGACTCTACATTTCCTTTTATAATCCTAAGGGAGTTGCCAGGAGTTATGCAGATTTCGAGTACAGACAAAAAAAAAACTAGGGTACAGACAAAAATTAGGGAGTAACCTGTCCTTAAGACATTTTAACCCACCCTAATCTTTAAAAAAGCACCATCTAGCAGCCTTTCCAAAAGGAGTTTAGGCAAATGGTCATAAGTCACTCTAGGGAGGCTGGTAAAATGGAGGTGAAGGTCAGACCCCAATAATTGTCACAAGGTCACTCTAGGGCAGCTGATGAAATAGAATGAAGGTCAGACTCCAACAGGTTTCATATTTAGTCTGGTTAAGACTTAAAAATTTTCCATGAAGTCCTAATAGCCTTACATAGGTTTACATATATAAGTAAATAACATGTCCTTTTCATCTTTTTTCCCAAACATTCTTAGGTATGCATGCATTATCTGAGATATGTATAGATAAAGCCATAGATATGCACAAACATACATACAGATACCAAGAGAGACAGACATTGAGACAGGTCACAATAGAGATCTATAGAGCTACTTTAAAACTTTTGGGTACCAGAATTATAAAATCAACCAAGTAGTCTATAATAATGAATGGCATAGAAAAGAGCCAATCAGATTCTCACCCACCTACTCCCACTCGCTTCTGTCTTCTCTACACTGGGAGCAGATTTTTTTGCCCCAGCCCCTCATCCCCTGAAAATGTATGTCGGCTCCAAGATCCTCTCTACCCTTGGTCAGGAGCACCCCTCAGCTGCTGAGAGAACCACTATCTGCAGTGGTACCGAACCAATCAGAGACACTGACACACAGAGTCTCAGCAGCTCAGCAGTCCCAGGTCCCCTGACCTCACCTATCCCTAGCTGCAGCCTCCAAACCAGCATCATTTCAAGGGACATCTGCACAGCAGCCACGTTCACTGAGGCTGGGGCTGCCACAGTTGGGGTGGCTGGGATTAGGACTGTGTTTGGGAGTCTTATCACTGGTTATGCCAGGAACCCTTCTCTGAAGCAACAGCTCCTCTCCTGTGCCATTCTAGATTTTGCCCTTTCAGACACCATGGGGCTCTTTAGCTTGATGGTGGCCTTTCTCATCGCTTTCGCCACATGAAGGAGCAGTCTCCACCTTGCATTCTTTATCCCATGTCCTGTCTGTTCTGTGTGTTCCTTTTCCCATACCTCCACAAGCAGTCTGGGGAAAGGGTCACCTCAGGGTTTGACAGAGAGAAGACAAATAAATACTATAATAACAAAAAACTGAAGAAAGAAAAATGGCAAACATGACTCTTTTCATTATAAAGGAGAAACTGAGATGCTGCAGGAGAGTCGCAACTGATAGTGCAGGGAGATGCTGTTGGCATTTGATGATTTATTTTGAGGTGTGTGTGTGTGTGTGTGTGTGTGTGTGTGTGTGATGGAGGATTGAACATTGAGCCAGGGCCTCTTCCATAATAAACACAAGCTCTACCACTGAGCTACATTCCCAGCCCTTTTTTATGTAAATATTTTTTAAGAGAGAGAGAGGGACAGTGAGAGAGAGAGAGAATCAATTTCATCTAGTTTTTCATGTGGCTTCCACTGCTCCAACACTTCATCGTGTACATGGTGCTGGGGTTTAAGCCTACACCCTGGAGTGTGCCAGGCAAGCGCCAAGCCACTGCTCCAGCCCCTCCCAGCCTTTTCTTAACTTTTATTTTGAAACAGGGTCTCAGTAAGTTTCACAGGCTAGCCTCAAACTTGGATCCTCCTGCCTCAGTTTCCTAAGTAATTCTCTGCACTGCGCTTGGTTACATTGCAGACTTTTTTGACAGTAAATGTAAGACCCACAAGGGAAAAGCTTTCTCCTGTGTTATTCCCTGATAAATCTGAGTGCCTGAATCCGTGTTTGGTATGAATGCTCAATAAATATTTGTTGAATGAATTTAATTTTGATTTATAAATAGAGAACATAGAAACATGTCAGCTCACAATTATATACAATTCAAACGAAAAATCAATAATTCGATAACTGAAAATTGCCAAGAATGGAGGCAATGTTTCCAAAAAACTCAAGTGCCATTTTGTCTCAATTCAGCAAGCAAATCTTCTGCACCAAATAAAGATCATAAGTGGGAGCCCTCATGGATGGGATTAATGCCCTTCTAAATGGGGCCAAGGGAGCACCGTTCACCCCCTTCTACCATGTGAGAACTGGCTTTCATAAGACCCTGAAGCTGCCAGAGCCTTGATCTTGGATTGCCCTGCCTGCAAATCTGTGAGCAATACATTTCTGATGTTTATAAGTTATCAGTGAAAGATATTTTGATATAGTATCTCAAACCAACTAACAACCCTTATCGATTAAGAACATCATTAAAATCAATTTGGTGGTAAAAAGTTTCTGATATGAATCATCTGATCTTCAAAGAGCTCATTTCACACCCTAATTTACAAAATAGTCCTTATGGTTTCAAATGGTCCTCCTAGATTTTATCTGGTCTCCTTTCTCAGAGTAACAGGGATGTAGGATTAACAGAAGTCCCTAATACCCATCAAGACAATTCATGGGGGAGAGGTGAGGGTGGCAGTTCCCCCACTTCCATACTGTCATCTGAGGTCATCTTTTCAAAAATTTGGGACTGTCTTGGCCTGAGCTGTCCCATCAGGTGTGTTGTCACATGGAACCAGGTAAGCACGTGCTCACCTTTTGCTCCATCATGCATTCATTCCAACCAGTGCGGACAGCCTGGCCCTGCTCACTCTAATCATCCAGAGAAAAGAAGTCCTGTCTTTCCTTTACAATGTCTTGGTAAGCCCTGGAAGCACAGTGGGGCTGATTCATATTTATGAGTTTCACAGAATCCGGAAGTTCATCCAATAAAATTTTCCATAACTGTGTCTTCTTTGAATGCAGGGAGCAAAATCCAGGCATCTCTCTGGGCCTCAGTCCAAACCACCTGCAACTGGGCTGTGTGTCAATTTGCCCAGGGCTCAGACACCCAACACCACCCTCTGTCTACACAAAGGAGCCAGCAGCTCCTTCCCTGGTGTATGGTGCAGGCCTGAACCCACATTAATTTTCCCAATCTCTCATCTTCCTACCCCTTTTTGTTTGCCTCCCCAACCCCTAGTTTGTGTACGAAATCCTGTTCCCAGGATTGCTTTTTGTCTAGAGTTTCTAAAGACACTTCAGTCTCTGCTCTAAGTTCTTTTTAAATATCAAGCTTTCTTGCTGTGCAATCTTTTTTCATTTTTTTTAGAAATCCATTTCACTCTTAAAATCAACAGTTAGCACCCACCTATGGTTGGCATGTGCTTGTGAGTTGTTTTGGCTTTTGTTTGTGTTTTAGACAGCTCCATTTATGAACCTTTTCAATTTGGATACTGGCTTGATGTTTTAAAACATAGTCCATTTAAATAAATTTCACCATTTAAATAAATTTCACCAACAGCCAACAAAGTACCCACCATTTCTCCAGGGGACTGGTCAAGGGGGGGATTCAAGGAGGGAAGAGTGGCAGGATCAGCTCCCAGACTAGTGGACAGATAGACAAATAACAATAGTGGAATACCTTGTACACCATATTATACAGGGACACAGCTCTGCACAGAGGGAAGGCCCAGCTCTCCCCAGGGAAATTACAACAGGTGTCCAGAAGGAGATCCCTGAGAGCCAACGGAGCCCATCAGGTGGGTATGAGAGGCACAAGGAGCAAAGACTGAAAGATAAGGTCAAATGGGGTTGTGATGGACCATAGTGCATAACAAGTGTGTACTTTATCCTATGGCTGCACACTTCTGAGTTTTCAGAGTATGAAGAGCTTTTTTAAAAATAAAAAAGTATGGGGCTGGAGCAGTGGCTCAGCGGTTTCGGCGCTTGCCTGGCAAGCACGAGGACCTGGGTTCAAACCCCAGCACCACGTACACAACTAAGTGTTAGAGCAACTAAGGACACGTGAAAAACTCAATAAAGTTGTTTCTCTCTTTCTCTGTCTCTCTCACTGTCCCTCTCTCTTTAAAATAAAAAAATAAAAATAAAAATAAAAAGTATATATACATCTATAAATTATGTGTATAATTTTATCTAATATATGTTATGTATATATATATATTACATATAATATGTGTATATATATAGAGTGTGTGTATGCATATATTCTGGGACCTTCTACATGGAAATGATTATAATTTTAATATCCCATGATTAAGAAAATATACATGAAAACAAATACAATGAAACATGCTGTAATTGGCTTATCTGCAAGTCACAGTATGCACAAGCGTTTGATGATGCTTGAGATCCTGAAGGTGCTGATGTCCGACAATGCACCCATCCTCCACTCCCAACCCCCTAAGATACCCAGGTTCTCAGGGTTGGAAGCCACGAATGCTTCCCCCATTGGAGTTTTAAGTAAAGCAGGGATCAGGCATGCTTAATGTTTTAAGAAGTTTTTCCTGGTAGTTAAAAAATTGGATTGGGTGAGGAAGAACCTAAAGTCAAAGAAGTTACTAAAGCTACTAAATTTCAATGATAGAAGCTCTATGCAAAATTGTGTATGTGTGTTTATGTAAGCTATGCACAATACCTCTACGTGTACCTGTAAGTGATTCAACTTTGTTTTTTAAATTCCTTTCATTCTTTTTCCTTCTTATACATACTAATATGAACTACTTTATCAGAATTTACATCTAAAAATATCTCTATTATAATTGGTCTTTCACCGTAAAAGAGATGTTAAATTTTTGGTCTGATACTTAATTTTCCTTCAAATTTTCTTTCAAATGTAAATAGAAGTTTGTGTGTGTGTGTGTGTGTGTGTGTGTGTGTGTGTGCGCGTGTGTGCTTGAAAAACATATATTCTATAGTATAAACTAAGTTTCCAAATGATGATTTGAATGTACTTCATGATTCTCAAAGATTGCTAAAATGAATAACATTAAGACAGAACAATACATGTCTTTTGTAACCTGGGTGAATTTTTCTCCTATTTTAATTGCATCAGTTTGAATTAAGGACTACATGAAATTCTCTTGGATTTCTCATCACTTCTGGCTTCTGCAAGAGACACAAACACGCCTTCTTTATATCTTTGAAGTATATAAGTTTAAATCCGTTGGAACAATTATTTAACCCTCTTTTCAGCCCAAGGGCTTTAAAGTTAGCTAAACAACGAATCCAGTCTGACTCCTTTTTATGTGGACCAGGTTTCTTCCTTCTGTTGCCTGTAGCTCGGGTTTTCATGATCAATAATAAGCTTCTGGAAAAGGAGGAATTTTGCAAATATGATTTTGTTGTTTAAAGAACAATGGACTAAATTTGCTTACTTTCATGCCCACTGAAATCCAAATGTCCAGTGGATTGTTAGTCATTTTCTCAGTTCAGGAAATGTGCAAAGTAAAAAATGAAGGGTATCAGATTTTATGATATATGTTGGTTATCTATTGTATCATGACCCTGATTACCAAAAAGCCAAAAGACTTTGTAGTTGTTTTGTTAAGCTTCTGGAGGAGAAGCCCATATGAAGGATGATATAATAGGATCTATTCTTTGCTCATAAATCCCCACCCATCCAGGCAAGAATAGATCCCTAATGTTTGCATCCTTTTAAGTCATCCGTTGCCTAAAGTTCACTGCTTCCTGAAATTCAGCTCAACTGTTTAGCACATGTCGCCCCTGCAGTAATGAATTGGCACAAGCCTAATTCTTATGATGATTAATGGAGCTCCTCAGATGCAGCCTATTATTTCATCCAAAGTTAAAAGACTGATTCATCATTAATCACTATAAGAAATGGGCTCCTCAATTCATAATTCTAAGCCAGCCCACTTCCTTACGGGTCCTGTTGCCTTTTATTATTCCAGAAGTACCACAGTTCCCAGCCTCTTGCTGCCTCCTTCTGATATATACATTTTCTGATTAATTTCCTTTAAAAAGTCACAAACCCCAAGGATGTTTACTTACAACCTCCAAACCTCCAAAGAATCATACTTCTTCCTTCAGAGACCAACACCCTTCTGGATCCAAGGGCCCTCAATTTAGAATAAGCACTCTCACCCAGAGAATGAAGACACCAATCACAAATCAATAATCCGCATACCTTCCACTCTCAGCAAAGACCAGTATTGAGAGTAGGGTCATTTTGATTCAAATTTACTCCGCTTCCTTACCTTTTCACTGCTGCCCCTCATTTCCACTCTGATCTTCACCAGCAACCCAGGAAGAGCAGCAACACAAACAGGGCTGCACATTCCAGGTACTTGCTCAAAGTCATTTCAAACCCACTTGCAAAGAACAGTATAACTGTTCCTCACATGGAAACGTACATTACATCATTTGCCAAGCCGATGCTATTTTCTCAAAAGCTCTCTATCTTAGGTAGGGAATTTGAAACTCCTCTACTTTATGTAAAGGAAATGAAAGCCTTCATTAATGCATACCGCCATGGAATGCCTTTCAGGGTAGCAGGTAGTCCTTGGATAAAGAACTGAAGCTTCACTGCCCCCATGAAGCCAAGGGAGGGAGCCATATCTTTGTTTCCTTTTCCCCCTCTTCCTCCTCCTCTTCCAATGACCTCCTTCCTCTTCCAATGACCTCTTTTCTCCATTCTCACACATCATTTCTCTTTTTTCCCCATTTTCCTACACTTTTATGAATCTGGCAGTCAATCCCAGATCATAACTTAGTCCAGAGATGACACTTGGGGGTAAAGAGCTTGGGAGGGGCATGGAGTTTCCACTGTGGTTCATAATATTCTCTCCAGAAGGGATAACTGACAGCCAGGGTATTCAGGCAAGAACACAAAATAAAAGGCATCCAGATAGAAATGTAGGGAGTAAAACTGTCTCTACTCACAGACATTCCTAAGGAATCTACTTTTTTTTTTTTTAAGAGAAGGAGGACAATGAGAGAGAGAGGGAGAAAGAAAGAATCAATTTTTATTTAGTTTTTCATGTGGTTTTCATTGCTCCGAGACTCTGTTGTGTACATGGTGCTGGGGTTTGAACTCATGTACTTGCGCATGCCAGGCGAGCACCGCAACCACAGAGCCATCGCTCCAGTTTAAAGACTTTGAAGTCTTTAAAATATTCACAAAAATTAAAGAACTAAAGAAATGAAAAGGCATTCTGTATTCATAGATTGGAAAACTTAAGACCAGTGGGGTTTTTTGGTTTTGGGGGGGTTTTGTTTATTTGTTTTCTTTTAAAGAGAGAGGGACAATGAGAAAGAATCAATTTTATTTAGTTTTTCATGTGGCTTTCGTTGCTCCACTACTTTGTTGTGTGCTAGAGTTTGAACATGCATCCTGTACATGCCAGGTAAGTGCTGCAACTGCTGAGCCACTGCTCTAGCCCCTAAGACTACTTTTAAGTATGTCCACATACTCCCCAAAATTATCTACAGATTCAATGCAATCCTTCTCAAAATCCTAAGCTGACTTCTCTGCAGATTGATAAGCTGATCCCAAAATTCACATAGAAATTCAAGGGACCCAGAAAAATCAAAACAGTATTGAAATAAAAGAACCAAGTCACAAGACTCACACATGCCAATTTCAAAGCTTATCACAAAGCTGTAGTCATCAAAGCTGTGTTGTACTGGCATAATAAGATAGACACATTGATCAATGCAGTGGATTACAATCAACCCTCACATTTATAAGAACTGATTTTTGACAAGAGTTCCTGAACAATTAGATGAGGAAAACAGTCTTTTTTCAAACGGTCCTGGAAGAGTTCAATATTTTTATGAACATGCTAACAATAATGATAATATGATAATTTAGACCACTCCCTCACAGCATGGGAAAGAGTGGACTTAAAATGGATCACAGATCCAAGACTTCTATAAGAGCACTTACAAGCAAATCTTTGTGACTTTAGATCAACCAGTATTTTCTAAAAACGATACCAAAAGCAAAAGCAAAAGAAAAGTAGATAAGCTGAATATCCTCAAAATTAAAAGCATTGTGTTGCAAAGGCTATCGTAAAGAAAGTGAAAGCACAACTTATGGAACAGGATGAAATTTTGCAAATACTAAATCCAATGAGGAACTTGTATAAAGGGTGAATATGAAGAACTATTACAACTCTATAAAGAAAGGTAAGTAGGAGCTGGGACAGGGAAGCGCAATAGTAGAGTGCTTGCCTAGTGTGTAGAAGGCCCTGGGTTCAGTTACCCAAACTGTAAAAATAAATAAATAAAAGATAAATAACCCATTTTAAATGGGCAAAAAGTCTGAGCAGATGCTTTCGCCAAGCAATTATAAAAAAAAAAGACCAATATGTACCTAAAAAATTCTTAACATCATTAACCATCAGGGAAATGCAAATCAAAATCACAATGAGATACCACTTTATACCCACAATGTGGCTGAAATCTTCAATTATTGGGGAGGATGTAGAGAAATTGGAAAATTCATACTATCCTGGTATGAAGCCACTTAGGAAAATATCTGGTCATTCCTCAAATTTTAAGCATATATTTAAACATAGGATCATGTTACTACATGACCCAATAATTCCACTCCTTAGATGTATACTGAAGATAAATGAAGCATAGAAACTATAAAAATATTGATATACAGATGTTTGTAACAGCATTATTCTTAATAGCCAAAAATATTAAAACAATCCACTGTCTCTCAATTGATAAATGCATAAATAAAAACAAGCTGTAACATGGATCATCCTTGAAAACATTTTGCTAAATGAAAGCAAGCATTCAAAACAACCAACCACCTCTATTAAATGTCCACAACAGGAAGAAAACTTGTGACTTTGAAGGAGGAAGGGGGAGAGTATTATTTGGGGGGATTGGGGAGTGATGACTACAGAGAGTGAGGTTTCCTTTTGGGGTGAAGGAAATATTCTAAGATTGTGGTGATGGAAGCACCATTCTGGGAATACACTGAACGTCGTTGAGTGTGTATTTCAATGAGTGACTTATACACTGTGTGCATTACGTCAAGCTGTTTATGAAAAAAAGTTAAGAACTTTTCTAAAAGTCATAACTTGAAAGCTGTGCACCTTCCAGGCTTTTAAGGAGAAGACGAAGGAATTTCAAAGAGTATCAAGAAATTTTAAGACATCATTTGAAGTTCTGATGTAATTTCTAGTGCTGGGATTTACTCGCTAACTTTGACCTTTTGCTTGCTTTATTTGTGATATGTTTGTCTATGGCACAAAATAATGATTAATAAAATAGGCATCAACTCCTCAAAGGGTCAACACCTCCTAAGGCATGGAAATCATGACCATTGTCATTGGTAGCCATAGTTATTATTCAAGCTGTTCTACCTAATGAAAATATTTAGAAGTCCACCTTTCCAGTTAAATTCTAAGGTAATATATCAGAAGGGAAACTGTGGTCAGGCATAAAAGTTTTCTTCTTCAGTTATCCACATGTATACAATGGGATTCAGGGGGGATTGGTGCCTTTGAAGAGTGAAAGGGGAGGTGGTGCAGGGTGTCTCTCATTTTGCAGGTTACTCTGCTTAATTTCCTCCTTGCCTGAGCAAAACTAGAAGATCATGGGTAACTAATATTATTCAACACCTCCCCTGGTAAAAGCCAACACTGAGCCACATCTCCAGCCCTTTTTATTTTGAGACAAGGTCCTGCTAAGTTACATAGGGCCTGGCTAAGTTGCTGAGGTTGGCTTTGAACTTGTGATCCTCCTGCCTCAGCCTTCCTAGAGGCTGGGATTACATGCATGCACCACCATACCCGGCAAAAGTATTGTATTTTTAAAATAACTGCAAATTTATCATCCCTTTCAAAATGTCATTTTGCCAATGCTGACAATAACTAGCCTCTCAATACTCTTTAACCAACTTTGTCCCCCCTTAGGAAGCTGTGAACATGGAGATCTGATAAAGACCTCTCTGATCCATCCCTGCAGGTAGGTGTGGCCACATGACTATGGCCAATGGAATAGAAGCAAGAGTGGGCATGCAGTTTACAAATTCTCTCCTTAAAGGGAAAGAGCATACATTTTCCCCACCAGTCTTGCTTCCTGATGGCTAAAACATGGACCTTAGAGCGCACCTTCACCATCCATTTAAATCCCAAGACAGCTAACTACCTCACTCTGTAAGGCAGAGTTACAGGAAGTAGGAATTGGGTCTCCCTGATCCTGTTCTTGGACTATCAACCTCCAGACTTTTACATAAAACAGAAATAAACTTTTTCCTCATTGAAGCCCCTTCTAATTAGGATGCTTAACCTCACTGGCAACCAATCCTAATCCTGACCCTTGAACTTGCCTAATCAAAAGTCTTGGGGTGTTCTCAGTTCTCTAAACTAGAAGCCCAACCTTTCTTGCATGAAAGTGAGGTCTGAAAGCTGCTGAGCAGCTCTCTGGGAAAGACTCCGGCTATGATCAGGCAGGCCAGCCATTGTCAGGGGCAAGGGCACAGCGTGAGTCAGATTCAGAGTGTACCTTGCCCTGTGTGGGTTCGCCACATTCGTATCCCATTTGTCACTTACATCAGCTCTGCCTTGGGGCAATAGGCTCAGGGTTTGGGCCACTCAACATGCCTCTTGTCATTTGTTCTCTCTCTCTCTTCCTCTCTCTTTCTACTTATCTATCATCTAGCTAGCTGTTATCTAACATCTGTATCTATCATCTATCTATCATCTACCTATCATCTACCTATCCATCATCTTCATCTATCATCTATCATCTATCTCTCATCTATCTATCTCTCTCTCTCTCTCTCCTTGGGGCCCCATTTCCTCTACCAAGAATCTCTCCTCTGGCTCCACAGGTTCTTATTTCAGACCTGCTATGGTTTGAATGTGTTCCCCAACGTTCATGTGTTGGACACTTAATCCCCAAATTCATGTTGATCATATTTGGAGGTGGAGCCTTTTGCAGGTAATTAGGATTAGATGAGGTCACCAGCGTGGGGCCCAGGGAAGGATCAGTGGCTTTTCAAGGAAAGGAGACCCTGCGGTGACATGATGATCCCTTGCTCTTGCCATGGGATACCCTCCACCAAGTTATGAAACAGCAGAAATCCCCTAGCCAAATGCTGCCACCTTGATATTGAACTTCCCAGCATCCAGAACTGTGAGAAATAAATTTCCCTTCTTTTAAAATAATCCAGTCTGTGGTATTCTGTTATAGAAGCAGAAAACGCCCTCGGACAAGGCCCAGTCGGTTTCATCTCTCTTGTAAGTGGTTTAATTCTGGCATTCAGACTTACCACTATCTTTTCTTTAGTTCCCTATTGTGATTATTGTCTGAGTTCTGAAACTGCAGCAACTATTATATCTTGCTTTTAGGAACAAATTGTAATTTGCTTAAGGAACAGAATCACTTGTGGTGGATCTCTGCATCCCACCAGCCCAGAATAATAGCTTACACATACTAAAAATTCAGTACATGCTTGTCGCTGCCATAAATTGTGTCGATCCTAAAACAGTTTCAGCAAGTACATAACCATTGCAAGTTTAGTCCCAAAGATCCTCTCAACAAGTTCTCATCCTTCATACCCACCCTCTGTGTGGTCTTTGAGAAGATTTCCTTTCGGAAGATTTCTCTAAGCCATTTGAGCAAATTTGCCCTGACCACACTTTGTAAACATCTTTATAATTACTTTAGTTAATAATTGTTTGCTTATTTGTTTACCTTTGTTCCCCAATTGAAAACTCCTAAACGATGTATTATGTCTCCATTTCAAAACCCTTTGCACCCAGCCCATAACTGTGTGCAATAGATCCAATGGACCCCAATAAACGTTTGTTGAATAAATAAATGAATCATAAATAAAGACAATGGCCCAAGGAGACTCATGGCTTCCATTGAATTTGCTACTCTTTCTTTCAAGCCAGTCCCTGGAGCCCTTTGACCCCAGGTCCCAGGCTTTCAGCAGCTCCATGAACATTAACTATCCCCTTTGACGCCCACCCAGATCACACTGCAGCCCCCTGCCTCCTCTTGCTCCACCAAAATGACAATGCAGTCCGTGTAAAACTTGCCACCATTCAAGTGAAGCCAAAGAGAAAAGGTTGTTTGTCAAACTTAAAAGACAGATGTTAGCACTTCTCAGTTTCAAACTGAATCCTAACCTTGTGAAGTTCAAGTTTCATTTCTGCTTGGCTAAATGGAATTTCCTGAATCTATGTTAGAAAAGCGTAAGGGTCTCCATTAGACAATGTTGAGGACTTTCAGGGCTCTAAGTGATGACCCAATTTCATATTGGTGATTAATATACACATTTCTCTTTCTTTGAAGAGCACAGGTATTACATTTCCAAAGAATGAATATATCTTTGACTAAGCTCTTGGCAAAATGTTTGGTATGTTAGTCTGTAATGATATTTAAAAAAAAAAAAAAACAGTCAGAGACAATTCTGAGGACCTAAATGTTACTTAGTTTTTCTCACAGGAGAAGGTTCTGAAGGGCAGACTGGGGGTGGAACATGAGTAGACTCTGTTCTTTACCCAACTCTGACTCATGCCACCTTAGGGAAATTGCTGAAATCCTTAGTGCCTCTATGTCCCCGTCTGGAATATGGGTTAATGGTGTTGCCTCCCATCTGCCTCCCAGGAATGTTGCAAGTTTTAATGAGTTAATAATGCTTGAAGAGCACTTTGAGCTTTGGATGAAAGTGATACCCAGAACAAAGTGTACTGATGATTATGCATAATTAAAAGCTCCAGCAGAAATGCTGGTCTGAGCTAACCCCCAACACCACCACAACAGAACTCAGACATGGCAGAAAACCAGTATGCAAATCTTTATCACTTTCCTAAAAGGGAATCTAAACCTGATTGCATGATTACTAAACTGACTTTCATGTTTCGTGTTCAGAGCCCCCATAATCACCGTGGGTAAACCCACATTTCATTATCACCCTGAGATCGCTACCCTGACCCTTAGATTATGTTGACCATGAGAGTGATTCTCATCCAGGCCACCGAGGTTTTAAAAGCAGTTATTTTTATTTTACGTTTTTAAGACTATTTAGCGCATTACAGTTGTACATAATAGTGGGGTTCATTTTGACATAATACATGTATTTAGCATAGTTTTTCTCCATTTCAAGCCCAGTACTACCGGCTTTCTTCTCCTCCTCCCTCAGTGACAACCAAAAAGATGTACTACCCTCAAACCAGTCTCCCATGTAATCACAGATTCCTGAAGTTTCTTCAGTAGAAGACAACCCATTTTAAATTATAAAGTAGGCTTAAAACACAACTACTGTTCAAAGTGTAAAGCAGGAGAGGGCTGGAGCAGTGGCTCAGTGGTTACAGCGCTCGCCTGGTGTACGCAAGTTCAAACCCTAGCACCACGTACACAATGAAGTGCCAGAGCAACGAAGGCCAAATGAAAAACTAAACAAAAGTGATTCTAATTCTCTCTTTCTCTCTCTCACTGTCCCTCTCTCTTTAAAAAAAATGTAAAGCAGGATGCTTGACCTTCAAATTAAATCCATACCCATATAAATGGAAACAAATCACACCCTCCATAGAGCACAGGTTTAACAGAGAGAACAAATGATCTTGAATTCAACCGTAGAGTTGAAGTTTTCCAAAATAAGAGGGGCAATGCCCAAAGGCAGACACAGCTTCCTACACCATATAGTTTGCAAAACAGAGAACTCGGTCTTCTTCCACCAGGAAGTGGACAGTGCTCACCCCACTCCATGGCAATGCACACTAGATACTCTTAGGAAGAAAATAGCCCCTACTGCTGTCCCAGCTTGTTCCTGAGGGCAAAAAGGCACAGTGCCCTGAGAGCTCATCAGACATAATCACACTTTCTCACCACACTTCTCCCAAATGACCATACACACTTTGCGTTTAATAGCGGCTTCGGAGCACTCCAGTGGTGTAAAGTGCTCTTTTTGCTCGTGGAGTTGATGTCTGAATTGGAGAGAATAGTAGGCAGGGTTCACAGAAGCCTGCAGGGTCCACACGGTCTGCTAGGGATACTGAAAACAAACAATCCCGATGCTGTGCTAGGGGAGAGTACAATGAGCTGTCACATCCAGAGAAACAGGGGGCCAAGTGGCCACGGGGCCACAATAGTGTCCATGAGGGAAGGCAATGGAAGTAAGAACTCTTTAGTCTGAAGGCCAAACCCTGGGAGCTGCAGGGGCCATCTTCATAGATGTGAAGCACTCTTGAGTGACATGGGAGCCCATTCCATCTGTGTCATTTCAAAACAGACCCAGACCCAGCGTGGGGGCACATTTCAGTTCCAGAGAAGGGCCCACTTTTCAATAGCACTAACCCACTGTCACTTCCTAAACCCAGGCACAGGTAATTGAGCACGCTCTAAGCCATGTTAAGGCACATTTTACAACGAGAAGTATTATTTTATAAGGGGGGTAAATTCTAAAAATGTGAGGTGCTTGCATTACATGACCTTCAGTTACTGTGTTTGAGGAATTCTCGTCTCATGGCTTCTCGTTCCATGTTCACATCTCATTTACCACATGGGTCCTAGAGAATCTGGAAATGCTTTATAAAGAATCATTTTTATCCTGAAGAATACAGCATTTTTCCTTTGCATGTTAAAGCAAATTTGTACAAAGAGGTATATATATTCTGATCTTCTGAGTCTTGTGGAGGGGGGTAGGGGAGG
Source organism: Aplodontia rufa (assembly GCA_004027875.1). Classification (NCBI taxonomy): domain Eukaryota; kingdom Metazoa; phylum Chordata; class Mammalia; order Rodentia; family Aplodontiidae; genus Aplodontia; species Aplodontia rufa. Next base: position 2,402 of record PVKS010013128.1, on the reverse strand, counting down.
AAAAAACGTGGAAATGTGTTTGAGACAGAAGAGAATGGACCCTACTGGCGTTGGCATTCCTGCTGTCTCCTGTAGGTGGCAGCATTTCTTTACAGCTGGGGCTTCCACATTTCAATGGCGGCTGGAGGGCGAAGGGGTTGACAGTGTGAGTTGAGCTGTTTCAATTTTCAGAACATCAAGCATAATCAATTAAAATTTTAATATCATTAGGTAAGTGCCTTTGCTGAGGAAAAAAAAATAGGTGGAATTCAGTTCTGCCTGACAAAAGGGGAAGCAGCCTATTGATTATTCTCAAGGTCACTGCTCACTCAGACTTGCCACCTTGATCACATTTCCTTACCTCAGTCAGACATCCTTTTTTTTTTTCCTGCTCTTGAAACCTACATGATTGCACCATAAACGGGTGTTTACTCTTTTTTTTTTCATTCTCAAGTAGTTTTTTAAAAAAAAGAAAGAAAGAAAAAAGAAGCCACTAAAGCTACAGAGTGATAATCCAGAGAAGTTGTAAGCTGTCCACAGCTAAGATCAGGACACCAGGTTAATGTTGCTTATTAAAGATTAGAGGGGAAAAATCCGAATAATGTAATAAATTTCATAACCAATCAAAAACAGAACCAGGCGTGTCTTGAAAAGCCATACATTCTGATCCCTGTGCTAGGGGGTCTCTGTGTTCATTTATTGGTGTGAAGTCCCACCATAGGAGAGTCTCCAGTTGCCATTTGGTTGGGTCTTCAGGAAAACACAGAACACGCGGTTGTGTAAGATTCTGTAGGGCAAGCATTGTCAACCAGTAGATCAGGATCAACCAGTAGGTTGCATGGTTTACCTGGGTCATCTCCTAGACAGGGCTGCCCACACCCCTCCTGCTCAGTTGGGTTCCCATCCAGCACTTGCAAGTGGAAAAAGAAATTGAAGCAGCCCCATCCCATGTCGTGTGTACCTTCCTGCTCCTGCCCAGCCCCACGTGCTCCACACTCCCCCACAATCTCCATCCTTTGGGAAAATGAGAATTTCTCCACTTCTCTGATACATTGCCCTCTGCTCAAGGTCAGAAAGCCCCACTAATTTGGGGGGTTTCCAAACCTTATTGTTTGTTTGGCTTCCTGAAACCTGCCTTCTGCCCCAAAAAACCAAGAGCTGTTTTGCATAGTTCTGCTTTCCTCTCCCCACCTTAAATTAAACAAAAATTAGGTAAGTTTCATTTTGAAAATTTCACAGTTCACCTGGAAGTAACTAGAGACATCAGGGTAGCAGGCAGTCAGTTCCGGGAGTGCCTTCTTTCAAAATTTGTCAGTGACAGTGAGTATGAAAGGAGACAAAGACATGTCCAGTCTTTAAAAATCTGTCCTTTCAATACCTTAACTGAGGTCTAAGTGTATTACTGGAGACATGTTACATAACATCTATCAGGTTTACGTTGAAAACATGGCTTTACAGTCAGGCTCCCCACTAGAGTGTCTTTGGGAAAGTTACTACCTTAGTTTTGTAGGGCTGCTGTAACCAAGTGCTACAGATCAAGTGCTTTAACAACAGGAACTCCTCTGTCACAGTTCTGGACACTGGAATGCCAAGATCAGCAGGTTTAGTTTCCCTGAGTCCTCTGTTTGGGTTGCAGTCAGATAGGTGTCTTCTCTCTGCATCTTCATATGGTCTTCCTCTGGGTGTGTCTGGGTCCTGATATCTTCTTTTTTAAGAGAGAGAGAGAGAGAGAGAGAATCAGTTTTTATTTTTTCACGTGGCTTTCGTTGCTCCGACACTTAGTTGTGTACGTGGGTGCTGGGGTTTGAACCTGTGTACTTGCACATGCCACCCAAGCACCATAACTGCTGAGCCACTGCTCCAGCCCCTGATATCTTCTTATAAAGACACAAGAGGTATTGGATTAAGGACCGTCCATGCGACCTCATTTTACCTTTATTATGTCTTCAAAGATCTTATCTTTCAGTACAGTCACATTCTCAGGTACCCAGGGTGTAAATGTGGTGGGGATCCAATTCAGCCCATAACAGTTACCCAACTTGTGAAGCCTTGGTTCACTTATATATAAAAAGGAGAAAATCATATTAACAGCCTCAGAGATTTGGGGAGGATAAACTGATACAGAGTTAGAAAGCACTTAGCCCTGTGCAGAGGTCAGTGAAGACTCACTACAGTGTGTCATCGTCACCAAAACAGCAAGGTGAAGAGGGCAATACGCACACTCAGCTTCCGAGCCCTACATCCTTGAGTCAGAACCACTGTGGGTGGGAGGGACAAGGGAAAGAAGAGAGGTGAAAACACGATCTCCACACTCCTTCCCGCTTCCCACACGCTGGTAGTTCAGCACAGAGACTGCTGGGGCCTCAAGAGATTCAACAGAAGAGGGCTCATTCACAGGTTCAGCTTCAAGGACTGAAACCAAA